>JAUZND010080435.1:0-16105 GCA_034780555.1 Coelogynopora nodosa | reverse complement strand
AACCTATACCATATGTTTTGATGATACCATATTTTTTGACAATGTTTTTATAACCCAAAATACAAGTTCGTATATTCATCTACTATTTCCCATTTTTTCTGTACTTTGTTGGAATTTTATTAATAATTAAACCTCCCCAAAGATAAAATGGTGATGCCGCCCCTGCATATAAATGTAGGCCACCAGACATTCTATATGTCAAATCTCATAAACAAATATTAAACATTAAATATTTGACTCACTAAATTTTACATAACATGTTTCAGATTTTAACATTTAATATTGTATAGAAATTATGGATTCCTAATGAATATATTTTCATTTAATTTGTTATATTAGCTAATAACCACATTCTAAGATAAATTTTTTAATAACAAGAGTCAGCTGATGTGATAGATTACTATTTTCCTGATCTTTATATAACTGTTAATCTCTATTAACCATAAATATTATATTCTGATATATACATAAATTATGTATTAATTATAAATTACCATTCTGGAAAATTGGACTAAAATGTAATTTATCTTAAATTTTAAAACAAAGCTTCCAACAATATTTTCATTTAAAAGATAGATGTTAAAAGGCATGTTCAAAAAACAGTAATGTTACTCACTTAACATGGTTAATATCTTTTTTTAATGGTACTAAAATTTAAATAAAGCAAAATATTTGACAAATATTGAAATGTTACCCATATTACCTGTCCTACATTATATGTGAATTTTAATAAATGAGGAGGCTATAATATGTTACATAATCATATTTAAAAATGAATTAGTATTTAAATAAAATAAGGAAATGTAATGACTGTAGAAAATTTAGAAGGTTAGATTTTAGAGCATACATGATTTTTGTTTTAATAATTTTCAAATTTAACATTATTTAAACAACACATTTGTTTCACAGAGTAAACTAATATTAAATATCAGTAGATATATTTAAAAATATATATTTTAAAATATTTATATTAAATTGTTATTAAAATTATATTAAATTGTTATATTAAATTTTAAGTAAGTTAAATTAATTTAATTAATAATACTATATTATATAATATTAAATAATTTCATAATTAATATTAAGTTAAATTAATTTATTATGCATCAACTTCTTATTCCCTTAATATAATATCTGTGATTGTCGATATTTTCTCTCGCATTGTCACTTCCAGTACCAGGACAAGGGTGGCAGCCCTGCATGCATGCATCTCATTTCCACTTCCAGTGATGCAATTCCAGAAATCAGGGACAGTGGAGCAAAATTGGCTGTTGGGGTCACTTTTTCGTTTTTGTACCACCACTCCTCCACACAATTTTTTTATTTCAGCTTGAAAGTTTGATAAAAAAATATGAGGTAGTATATGATAAATATATTGAATTGGGCATTTCCCTTTAAAACTCTCAATGATACTTAAATAAATGTAGGTATATTTAAGAGAGAACAAATGTATTGAGACATTAAAGAAACTATATAAGTAAATATTTTTAGATTCTGATTTCAGTTTTATTTAATAAATTATTAAATATGATTAAAATTGAAATCTTTGAACACTTCAAATTTTGCTTGTCTGCCCAAT
This sequence comes from Coelogynopora nodosa, assembly GCA_034780555.1. NCBI lineage: Eukaryota > Metazoa > Platyhelminthes > Proseriata > Coelogynoporidae > Coelogynopora > Coelogynopora nodosa. Next base: position 14,526 of record JAUZND010080435.1, on the reverse strand, counting down.
GCATTGCATGCCATTGTTTATTAAAATTTATTGCCAACCTCCACAAGTCATAATTGCCTATTGGTCAGTAGTTTTTATATATCTTCATTATGGCAATATTGTTAAATTGACATTGGGTCATGGTAGACTGTAACCCATGTCTTAAGGCATCTAGCACTTAAAAATTTTCTTTCTGCTGAAGCAGAACTACATGGATTTACAGCAATTCATTTACAGACAACATCTTCTTTGACTTGAACTGTCTTTCAGCATCACTCAATTTGCAGATAGTTGCATGTATGTCTTGAAAGCAACATATATTTTGTTTGCTAACCTCCATCAGCACTTTGAATGTCTGTAGCTGAGACTTCAAAGAATATAGTGTCTATTTCGTAATTGTAATTCACATTAATAAATGCAAGCTCCTGTTTGATGTCTTCAGAGTAGGTGACTTTTAGACTTAGTTTTAGAATTAAATTTTCCAAATTTAATAAAAATTAATTTACTAATAACCAAAGACATTTGAATATACTTTTTATACTTTATATTTTATTATTATATTCAAACTTCTTTGCTAACAATAAATAGACAGCCAATCTAAATATTTAACATTGAAAAATATGGTATTAATGCCAATGTAGTTTGTAGTCAGCCATCAGGTAAGGCAGAGGGAGGTTAATATCTCTTATATGCAGTGCTAAAATCCGCCAAACACAGCTCTGCAGTACCCAATTGATAGACACAACTGATTACTATCTGTCATCTGACTTTAAATGCACCCCTGGCCTAGGAAATCTGTTTTCGCAGTCCATGGAAATGTATCCCATTTATAGAGTAATAGATTCAATAATGTATAATTAGGGAGTTGACATGCTACGAGTTGATTCAATTACAAGTTGTTTTACTGGCTCTAGTCTGATACCCAAATATTTCAATAATTTATATTATTATTAAAAATGGGGTTACTACCAATACTATAAGAAAAGCAATAATAATATAGCATGATGCTGCTTATGTTAATACAGATTTTATAACAGTATATATAAGTGTATAGTTAAGGAAATGAATACCTGGAACAACAATCCGAAAATATAATGTTTTGATAAAAACACAATTAATTTAAAGTTCAACAAGAAAGGAGAAAATTCCGGGAAGTATAACTCTATTTTATAATTTTTTTAATAAACATTTGAACCACAACAACTGCTTTTTAGTTAAAAATATGTTTCCCATCTTACTCTTGTTTGGTAACTTTGTACTAAATTTTAAAAATTTTAGCCAATAAACATATTATTATATGTTTAATAATAAACAATCCTACTTCAATGATTCAAAATATTTCAAAAATAGAATAAGTTATATTTCTGCTTTTTATTTTTTTACTACCGGTAAAAACAAATGATATAAATAATTATATCTTTTATTAAATTAAAGAATTTAAGAATTAAAAAGAATAAGTCATAATAAATGAAAACTTGCATATTAGTCGACAGAGATATATGCTGTCCAAACAATATAAAAGTGTCATTAAAGTTTGTACGTACTCTATAAAAGTAAATTTTTTACACGAAATAACTGTGTAAATATAGTTATTACGTCCTAAAATAAAAAATTGTATTAATAAACAATTGTGCTATATTAAATGTTGTGTGTTTTTTGTATCAAATTCAATTTTGAATTTAATCAAAATTGTGTATTGTTTGGGGCTATCCGAAAATGACGTAATGCTGGATAGGACGAGGGGGTTGAGAATTCCGTGACAAAGCCTGAATAAGGGGGAAGGGAGTTTCTAAAATTGTGACGTCACGAAATATTCCTGTTTAAAGCACATTCTTTCGTTTAAATTAATCGAAACAGTTTACGCGGATTTACCAAATATTCGAAGTAATGTCTTATTTGCGACAGTTGTACTCATATACCTTTTTAAAGCATACAGCAATGCCAAAAATACAAAAGCCAAAGTGAGGTTATCGCCTTATGGAATGAAATAAAAAACTCAGAAAGCGTTATAGAAATTAACGTGACGTTATTTCTAAAGGGCGTTTAAAAAAATTATGACTGTTCGTGATACAGAGGGAAGGGATAAAATGGGCCCAAATTTGGGTAATGCAATTTTCGGACAGCCCCCTTGATAAAAATTGATGTTTTAAAAAATAACTATTTACATCACACACTTTCTCCCGGAATACGTATTCCTGAAGGGTTCTTTTTCGAAACCACTCTTTTTATTTGCGAGTCCTATATCAATAATTTCTGCTTTTTTCCCATAGTACTTTAGAGTTTGCTCCATATGTGTGTGTCATATTACATGTGAAAATTAATATTGTTAATTAAGATTTATATTATATACTTTTTGGGAGAGGTAATTATGTAAATGATCTAACTGCATGATATTCGAATATATGCCGAGGTCATCAAAGTTGAAATTGGAAACACATTATTATAGATTAGTTATACAATAAGTCCGCATTGTCATTGTGGGATCTAAGTAAAATGTGATAGAATTAATTTGATATCTATGGGTTCATTCTCTATCAAATTGACAATTAGTCAATATGTTCAAACATATTATTTTGAGATGGAATTGTTTTATTTGTTTTCATAATTATTTATTACAATATTTAAATTTAATACAGTGTTTAAAAAACTGCATACATATTATCACGTAAAAATATACTGTGACTTTACAAACAATGTAAGCTGTCGTTTTGAACTATATTCATTGTGAAATCATAACTGAATTGTTCAAATAGCATTACATACCCTATAGTTATTAATTTTATATAGCATTGTATAACGAATGTAAGTACATTTGTATATACAAAAGCTAGTTTTTAATGTATAATTGTAGTCGAAATGACATAAATAATTGAAAGTAACGCTATTTAGCTTATAACCAACAAAATTATATACTCAATATGGCAATAATAGACAGACAACATTGATGCTATTATTCATATACATTATATTACATAATCAAAAATAAATATGTTAGAACAGCAATAATGAATGCAGAAGAATGAATAATTTGTTAGATTAAAAGTAAATATATATAAGCAAAAAATGTGAATAGGAGTATACACTAAATTATCTTTATACTTCAGTCACAAACTTTGTGATATACATATTGACAATGTGATTACTATGTGTCCAGGGTATTCTGAACGCTGTCAAACTGAATATTTGGTTATATTTTTAAAAAATCAAGAAAATAAAAATAAACATGTTATTTAGTTCTACAGCGGGGAATTGTAGTGCGAAAATAACTGAGAAATAACTTTTCATAAGACTTAAAATTATATAATCTATTGTAGGTGAATGCATTACCTCGGTTGCACAGTATAGATATACTATAATTGCGCATCGTTTTAAAAGCACAAAGGATTAAATAAATTAATAAACATTTTGCAAAAATCTATCAAATAAATAAAAAAATCACGTTATGTTGATATTTATTAAATTATATTAAGATATTTAACTTCATCAATAAATTATATTAAAGTTTTTTGTAATTCTTTTCAATTATCATTAAATTTTATGTATAGCATATATTATACAACTGAGAATAATAAATATATTATTATAGTTTTTAATAGTGTAATATTTAAATATATGTATAATTTATAGTGTTATGTAAATATATAAATATAAATATAATGTTTTTTATATGTCACAATAATAATTAAGTGTATAATATAATTTGTTTCTTCTTGTATAAATTATTTCTAAATCAGTCTGAAATGCAATAACACAATTGTAGTTAGTATATGATGCCATGTAATATCCTGTTATGATTTCGTTACCTATAATAAGAATACTAAACATTTTGGTAAAATTAGTCCAATATTAGTGACTTAAAAGTTGACTTCATAAATTATTATACTTTTTACAACAGATTTTACTTATATTATCTATTATAATTTGGGCGTTGTTTCACTAACTTTCTTCCAATTGAGATAAAATATTCTTTTGTAACATGGTTCATATAATTTGTTCATTTCTCCGCATTCTGAATCTTTCAAATTATACGTGGTCGAATTTTCGACTTCAAATTGCATAACAATTTTAGGATATTTGTCATTCGACAATATAAATACATATTTTCATATAATTTCATTTTTACTGCATCTCGATTTATATCATTATATAATGTGGTGTTTTCTTTTTATATTAGTTTTGGCAATGACAGCGTTTTATTAACGTCGATACATTGAGACCGCGAGATACATTGAATTAAATATTTGTGCCTTTTATAGACGTCTATATTTCCGGATGTGAAAAAAGAAGTAAAATCTACAAATTGTGTTTTATTATCAGTGCACTCATAACAAGTTGTCCTTTTCCGTCGCCAGTTATATTCATCTAATGTTCTACCGACAAAAGAAAGTTTTAACGACAAAAGAAAAGTTATAACGACAAAAGAAAAGTTATAACGACAAAAGAAAAGTTATACCGACAAAAGAAAAGTTTTACTGACAAAAGAAAAGTTTTACCGACAAAAGAAAAGCTTTACCGACAAAAGAAAAGTTTTACCGACGAAAAAGAAAAGTTTTACCGACGAAAGAAAAGTTTTACCGACGAAAGAAAAGTTTTACCGACAAAAGAAAAGTTTTACCGACAAAATAAAAGTTTTACGACAAAAGAAAAGTTTTACCGATAAAAGAAAAGTTTTACCGACAAAACGAAAAGTTTCACCGACAAAACGAAAAGTTTTACCGACAAAACGAAAAGTTTTACCGACAAAAGAAAAGTTTTACCGACAAAAAAAAATATTTACCCACAAAAGAAAAATTTTACCGACAAAACGAAAAGTTCTACCGTCAAAAGAAAAATGTTATCGATTTTATACCGATAAAATTTCTTCATATCTTTTTCTTTAATCCCTGTTTGCCTTTCTTTCTTGAAATCTATGCACTTCATGGCCTTCGTTTCTACTCCCAAGTATAACTATTTCGTGAAGTTTTTTTTCAAAATATTGACAGGGAACAATAAACGCTGCTTTTATAGTTTCTTCAAGTAATATATTTATACTTTTCATAGAGTAGAGTTAAAGCAGAACGAATGATCCATGAAATATCACTTGATTGTATTTGAGTTATGACACGACAATTATATTTTCCTGTAAATGTTGATTTGATTTGTTGCTTTGCAATTTTTTTGGAGTGCGGAGATGTTAATCGCAGTTTTAACAGTAATCGATTTTTTCGAGTGTGCATGAGGTGACATTACGGACAGCTAGCTTTTCTGCCGTCTTTTACTTGTGATGTTTTTCATTGCGTTCTTAACTTCTGTAATCTAATTGTGCCATCTACTAGCTAGGATCTGTTACTATATTATAATTTAGTTTGAATATGAGGTGTTGTATTTCTTTCTTGTTGAATTCCTTTTAGGGAATAGGTGCCTGTAGCTAACTTCTTTGCATCTGAACAACTCATTAAATTTTTCTATATTGATAAATCTTCTTTCAAATATATTTTATTTAAATACAATTTTACTCACATCTTTGGCTAATCAAGTGTGACCCAATTGGGCATGTTTTATAGTTGGTACGTGAGGAAGCTGTTATTTAGTAATCTCCAATTTTTAACTTGTATACCACTCTTTCATATTGTTTCCGATGGTTCCTGCTGTATTTGACCGTATATGTAATCTTTGTTTCTCTGGATGATTATGTGTAGGTTGTTAAGAAATTTATAGCGCTTATCGTTATTCCCCGTCTAGATAGGTTGTCGAAATAATCATACCATAATGCTTGAAATATATTCATAAGTTAAATAAAACATCATGTAAAAAACATGCTACGGTATGATAGAGTACTTAACTGTTGGTACAAATGAATGCATTGATGTATTTTCTTTTTCATTATGCGATGTCTTATAGACTATTTATATAAAGTCTTACTCAATTTCAACAGCCAATTAGTGTACTACATCTTTCTTATAGAAGTTAGTGGCGGATCTAAAAAATGGCGTTATCTCTCTGCAATAGCTCTCTGCGTGAAACTATTAAGGAGTGGCCGTCCAAATTGATGTTTTTCTATGTTAAAATAGTTTTTATACAAGGAAAAAATAAGCATACTTCCAGAAATCCTGTATTTGGCACTGAAACTATACTTAATTAATGCTTTTCTCATTGTATTTGTTGTATTCATCCAATTGAGATAATCATTGGGGCATTATAATGATACAAATTGAGTGCAAAAGAAGTTATTCGATCTGCAAATTGATTTTTTGAAAGATTTACTTTAAGCCGTAGTCAAAAAATTTATTGAAGAATAACTTATTTAACTCCGTTGAACTTCTAAATTCGTCAACAAAGAAGAACATTCAGTGTTTGTATAATAAATAGGCCTACTTATAAAACAGTTAATTGAATATCAGATGACCAAACCAGGGATGGTGTGATGATTGTTTTTGTCTACATTTTGTATCACAACAAATATGAATATATACTATCAAACAACGACATAAGACCATAACTTTTGCGCTGCGTTATTGGTTGAAATCTTACACTATTTATAACTTTTACTATTTAGAAGTGTGCGCTTCACGTATATATTTGAGCTCATTAAGACAACATTATTTAATTTATGTTACAAAATATAAAGGCATTTGTTGTGCTAATGAATAAATAGTAGAATATGGGCCGAGTTCATAGGGTAAATATATTAAATGTGAACATCAGCATTTCTAATTTCGAATTATATATATATAATTCATATATGTACAGTATTTATTATGTTGGACACTAATAATGATGTCAAAAAAGATATGGTGGTAATTATTTGCATGTGAATTTAGCACTAACATGATTGTGCAAAACATGTTTGTATTCCATATCGACTACATACATAAATCAACTGTTGAAAAAATTATGGTTAACGTAATTGCATTAGTAAAGTACAAGTTTAGAAACGTATAATTTAATTGGAATATTAAGACGTCGAAGACTAAATTTGCCATGTTTTGATATATAATAAGTAGGTCAACCATGATCACCTTGTCAGGACAAATTATTTTAAGGACGTGGCACAGTATTTATTAACTATAGTATTATATTTATAAAGTAATTAATATTTTATTATTTATATTTATAAAGTAATAAATTATTTAGTATAATTAAATTTGTTTAATATTATTAAATGAAGGGAATTATATAAAATCGTAACATTTAATTGATACATGATAAACATTTTGTTCGCGATAATATATATACAATTATTGTATATATATATAATATATATATTATAAAGAATATACATTTCTTTGATTCATTATTTATTCATGTGAGAAAGCATCAATTCGTGTGTACACAGTAATACGTTCTATAAAACATGCAAGTTTAAATTAAATAAATATTCTGTTTTTTTATGATTATAATTTTTATTTATATTCTACATTATATTTTAAAATAAGTGTTTTGGAATTAATACGTTATTAATTAATGTAATTCCTTAACATTTTATTAATAATTATATTTTGATATTCTTTGTTTAAATATCCTATTTAGAGTTATTTTTCTAAATACCGCACTGCTTAAATAATTTACCTTCAGAATGTTCGCAAAAGTATATTTAACAAGTTATATTTCGGTAATTTCTTTTGATATATTGGACCCTTTTTAATAATAGGTCACTTATACAATACTTACATTACAGTTTCAGTTATTTTTCTTAACAATTAATTTATCAAAGATATTGATGCTAACATATATATTATTGCCATTGGATAATGTTTTATTTTTCAATTTTTTTTAGTGTGAATCATTCCATGGTAAAATAAAATCAGGGGCGGACACATGTTTTTTAAGGAGATGTTTAGATAAAAACAATCTACGGACACGTATGGCGAGGCGAGCCATACTGATTTATAGCTAAGAATGCATCTATGGTATAGCCATAGGCGTTTAAAATCATCATATCACCATATGTATTCTTTGATCTTCTAAACCAGGAGTTTTTATCCAGTTCACAAAATGTAGTCTGAACATGTTATAATGAATATAAATGCCTATATTTTACAAAATGGGCATATCTGATTATAATTAATTTTGTCCATAAAGCATCATAACAAATTTATGGCTTTTGCCCCAAGGGGACCAGGGTTTTAAATCCACTACTGACAATTGCTTGGAAATTGGAAATATCATTTTATAAGTTTTAGTCCAAACAAAAATCTAAGTATATGACATATTAATATAAAATCATTTCTCCACTTGATTACTATTAAATTCCAGACACACATTTCTATTTATTATTTTTAAGTCTTATTCTTTATAGCTATGCCTATAGTTACAGATTGTTGCTAAATACCAGTTGACTGACATTTAAAAATATTTTCAAATGCTGGCATTGTTGTAAGTATATATATAAAATTATTATAAGAATAAATCTAAGCTATATCTAAAATGTTCAAACCACTAATTCTAAATAATGTAGCAATGTTTTTATAACACAATATATATTATTTATAAAAATTATATAACAATGAAAATAATATAACAATGAAAATGATATAACAATGAAAATGATATAACAATGAAAATAATATAAAAAAGAAAATAATATAATATTAAAAATAACAACTACTATGAAAGGATTATGGTGGAGGAACTTGCCATATTTATATTAATTATTATTTCTTACAAATATTTTGAGGAATAATATTTTATTATAATTTTTTACTGAAGTTATTACAGAAATTTTAAGTTAATCCTTTAATTTAATGTATTAAATATAATAAAAAATTATATTTTTATAAATAGTATTTAATTAGTAGGTTAACACATTAATTCTCAATTCCAAACTTTTTTAAGTTCTACATTTTATGTAACAAACTAAAGGAAATTGGCCTTACCAAATTTAAATAAGAGTCAATCCAAATTTATTAAATTTTATCTTTATTAGAAGTCAAGTCTTATTAATGTTAAAAATATTTGACTGTTTTCAGCTCTCTAGTAAGTTTACAATAAGAGTCAATCAATATTTATAAAATGTAATATCAATAAAAGTATGATATGTTATATTAAAATAGTAAACCACATTTAGCTCTATAGTAATTTATATATAATTAAATAATAAAATATATGTATATAAATATTATATAGTGGGAGAAGGGGAATGAGTCAGTGACATTACTTAATAAATTTCATATTCAATCATAAATAAATATTTTTAAACAATGCAAACCACCTGCAGCTGCATACTCTGAAAACTTTTATATCAGTTAACAGTTAATAGACCATGAATAACTGAAACGTTATTTTCTTTAAATATAATATATAAAAAATTCTCTAATTTGAATAAAAATATTTTGTGTAAGTTCTACATTTTTAAACTATAGTAATATTTAGCATCAGTAAATAAACCATGACGAACTTATCATCATTTCTTGAAATTATTTAATAGTTTTTATAAATAAAAAAATATTTTCTAATAGTTCTGGTAATGTACAAATAAACAAAATTAATTTGAAAAGCATATTTTAATTTCATGAGTAACTATTGTTAAATTTTTTGAATTATAATTCCATTTAAACAGTATTTTACACTATAATTTTATATTGGTGAATAGCTGGTGAAAATCTTAATATTATAAAATATAAATATTTTTCTTTATTTAAAGTCAATAAAAATGTTTTAATTTAATACTTCTGCTTAGGGACATTTCAATTCTAAAGCTGTATATAAAAATATTATTTTTGAAATTCCAACTTTTGTTTTATAATTTGTTGAAATTGGCTATTCTTACACAGCCTGTGGAGAATGGAATATCAACAGCAAAAAATTTGGAATTGTTTTAAATACCAATTTAATTTTTTATATATTGTAGTATCTTACTTGTACAAATAAACTAAAATAAATGATAAAAAAAAATTTGGACAAAAATGTAGCATTTTCTTTATTATTGCTCACCTTCAGTAAAATATTTTTTAATAGCATTTATCTTGTCATGTATTATCCCAATTAAACACATTTTTTTAAATTAGCAGACTAGAAATTATTTTAAATTGCAAGTAACTAGCTATATTAATATTTTTTAATTTTTTGGACAAATTATTCATTTAGTATTGTTTTTCATATTTGATACCTATTATATATATAGTTAAGTTATCAATTTATTATAATCATTATTGATATAATTTTTGCTATAATAGGAATGTAGGAATTTAAGTTTAATATTTTATAGAATATTTTTAAATAACTCAATTTGATTAAAAAAGTAAATGTATTTATAATATATATTTTGACATTTTATTCATATATATTAAATATATAAATGAAAAGACATACATTATGTTACAATTTTGTGTATATTAAATAATTTATTGATAGATACTGTCTATAGAAATAATATAAATAAAACAAAAACTTTCCACATAAAAACCACCTCACTTCCAGATCATTTATAGATTCCATAGCTTTCTAGAAATCAGTGGTGGATCTGCCATATGGTGCCATGTCTGTGCTTAAACCTAAGCAAAACTGTAAATGGCAGTCAATTTAATATTATTCTACATAAAACCATAATATATACTCATTAAATAAATTATAAATCTAGTAAATACAAATAAATACTATTAATAAAATAAAACCTCTCCATGTCAAAGCTTCAATTACAGATCCATTATTTAAAAACATACCAAATCAGTAAATTAAAAAAGTGGGCCTATCAAAATTCTTTAAAGGTTGCCTGATCTAATGGCCTGTAACTATTGGCTGTAGGAATATGTACATTTAATAATTGTATAACATGTAATGCTCTGCACAAAAGGTTCATATTGAATTCTAGATAATTCTACCTAAAATTTCACCAGACTCCATAAATATTTTAAAAAATAATTCAAGAAATATTGCATTCTGCCAAAGATTATCATAACTTTATGTTGCAGTGCTCAACATTAACGTTATTCAGTGTTTGGGCTTGCCCTTGGGCCGAATTATATTTCTGGTAATTGAGTAGTGATATGATGTGTATAATTGAAACACAATTATACATGATTACATGTCCCAACAATAGCCCACTTACAATCTATATATTCTATGCAATTTACATGCCTACATACAGCTATTCACTGAGAAACGAGTGAATGCAAACTATACATGAAAATATTTCTACAACCCATGTTTCTACTATTGATTCAGTGAAATAATAACCCTCTAACCAACCAAAACTCTTATTGAGTATCTATGTTTAGCACTGAATATACAAATATATTTATTTTAATATGTTATATGATGCACCACTGCAATAAATTTGTCTGAAACTGCATGATGTAACTTGAAGATTGTAATCTATATGTATTTTATGCCCAGGAAGTTGGCTAGGTGTTACTGTTGAGCACTGCCGTTGCATGAATTAATTATGTTTTTGATATTTAATAATCATTTCATTTATTGTAAACAATAATTTTAAGTATAATGATATTAATAATGGATGACCATTTTTAATGTATTTTTAATATTAAGACAAAATACTGTTTATATATATTTTCGAAATGTCTTACTGAATTACACTATAAGAGTATTCATAATTAAATATTTAAATTAATAATAAAATAAATTAAATATAAACATTTAAAAAATGAAAAATATACAATAATGTTTTCCTATGATATAAATATAAAAATAAGGATAGAATCCACCTAATACTTGTTACTATTTTTCTCTGAAATGTCATGACTTGGTATCTATAGTAGGCTTTTATGTTATATTCTAATGAATTAAAATCTATTTTGTTGACTTCTTATAATAAAACATAATTGTTTTTCTATAATTATTGGCAGTAGTCAACTTCTGGATATAAATTCTCATTTTAGTTTAGTTTAGTTTAAGCCTAAATTCTTAAAACATATAAATACCACTGTTTTTGGGTTTGACCTTGACTTGGAGATATTTCATGGCTTGGATGAAACTATCAATCCACGTTGTGTGCTCTTGATATGAGGAATTCTATTTGATAAACAATGTAACAGTTCTTCATAATACTTAAAACTATAGAGCATAAAATGTAAATTAATTTATCTAAATCAAGTTCCTTGATTAAAATGTATTGGATATGTTGGGTTATTTGTGATAAGTAAGACCTCACCATTGAGGAATTATTGTTGTAGTTATGTATTTATTAGTGAACTATATATGTAATTACAATAACTGATCATTATAAAAACATGATATATCTGCTATCTGAAAATCCATTCACTATTCCAGTTTAATGTTTATCTTCTTTCAAGGGAGAATGACATCATCAAGTGACGTTGTGTCTTCAAAGACGTCATCAGGTGACGTTGTGTCTTCAGAATGTCTCAATGTTGAAAAGATAATTATCACCCTACTTGCTTCGGATGGGAAGGCAACAAAAAAGGTGTGTTTTTTGGGTTATTTATAGCTTTGCTTATTGTACAACAAAAGATAAGAAATAGTTGCTTTTATTGTATACTATGCTTCTTCATTCCATATAATACAAAATGGTACAAAGTATGAACATCTGTTAATTTGTTTTTTAATTGATCGAATGAACACTTACTAAAAACACAATATAACATTTAGTACTACAACTAGCTTATGTATGCCAAGGAAACGTTGGAAACAATGGAATTTTTCATTCATTTTTAATATACCATATACGATAAAAAAAAATCAAAATACAGTAAACGACAGGAAAACTTCAAAATTCAGTAAACGACAGAAAAACTTCAAAATACAGTAAATGACAGGAAAACTTTAAAATACAGTAAATGACAGGGAAACTTCAAAATTTCAGTAAACGACTGGAAAACTTCAAAATACAGTACATGACAGGAAAACTTCAAAATACAGTAAATGGCAGGAAAACTTCAAAATACAGTACATGACAGGAAAACTTCAAAATACAGTAAACGACAGGAAAACTTCAAAATACAGTAAATGACAGGAAAAATTCCTTTAAAGTAGGAGGACATTATTTCAATTATGATCGGTTAAATGCATCGTATAATATAAACAAATATCTGCATTGCCTTTACTTCGTTGTCTATTCACTACAATTAGTTCTAATTTATAAAACTGTCATTTGTTTGTCCTAACTATTCAAGAGATATGTATTGATCTGCTATGTGAAATTTTCCCCAATTCCTAGTGAAGTATATTAAAGTAATTTGTAAATATTTTTAAATCGCCTTTGACTTGATGTAAAGTTGTATTATTGCATCATATTGAATAATAGTAAACGATTTAATTTAAGGAGCCATTGAATTAATCATATATTACTTCAATCAGTTCAATTTTGTTGAGAATATATCATCCAAGATAATATATTGCATATATAGAGAATTTACCAGATAGTTTTCAAAAAAAGAATCTAACCAGGGAAGGTATACATACGCTGACTACGAGTAGAGATGCTGCTGTGAACGTTTAAGAACCTATTGATGATAGAGATAGGCAAATGATGTAACTAATCAATGCCTTGATTAGGAAATTTGTTTATGTATACGTCCAGTAACTGGAGTGAGTGAGAGGGAAGTAGTATAGAGACACAAGAAAGGGGTACAAAAAGACGGAAACGGATAAAAATACTTTTTTTGTCTATGTGTGATATACTTCAGAATACAGGTAAAAGTGCAAATTAATTATAAAAGTTGTTTAGTTTGCTTTTGTAAAACACACATGTTCTATCAGTCAAATCAAACCTATTCATTTGGAGTCTAATTAATTTGACTTCTTTGCTGTCAATTTTAGTTTGTAATTCACCTGATATTCATCACCTTTTCTTATAATTACTGTATTACATGAGTGTAATTGTAAAATTGGACAAAGAGATTAACATTACAGCACAGGAATGCTGACATTATTGCTATCATAAAATATAATGAATGTAAATTATTTACGACAAGTCGGCTGAACCAGGATCATCAGCTATTATGTAAATTGCTATAATGCGAGAGTTTGTTTGGAATACGCTGATAAATATGGTGGCTATAAAATGAGTTACTTATTCAAAAGATCAACAGGGGGGTAGGATATCATCATGAGATGTGTGACTTTTTACATAATAAGTATGTACTGTAGTTTTCATGTTAGATATTAAATTTTGCCTACATAACAATTTCTTTCGGTCGATGATAGTTTGATTTTGAGTTGGAGAGATATCCGCCAAGTATATCATTACAATTTGAATTGAATATTATACCGTCATAAAAGGGTAACTTTATTTCTTAAAAAATAAAAATAACTTTATCGATCTCAAAATGTTTGCGCCGAACCTGTATTTATATAGTAACCGGGAGGATCCATTTTCTGCTTTTCTATCGGAGACTTTCAAACAGAAACAACAATAACTGTACACTTCTAGATCTATTTACACGTTGAACATTTTACGAAACAAATATTTGATAATTTTTAAATGCACACAAATAATTTGCGTAATTCAATATTGAGTTCGCAATAATTCTAAAGCGAATGCTTGCTTACTAAATTTCTTTTATTATATATTACAGGGTGGCCACACATACTTGAAATTCAAGTATATACTTGAATATACTTGAATTTGAAAAATAGGCTAAAATATAC
>JAUZND010080434.1:0-37949 GCA_034780555.1 Coelogynopora nodosa | reverse complement strand
TAAGAGAATCTTAAAACTGTAAAAATCTCATTTTTGAAAAAATGGCGCTTGTAACAGTTCGTCCTTGGAACGACGAAGTGTAAAATTTATTAAAGGTTTATAATATTTTTTAAAATTATAATATCCATATGATTTAATAGAAAAAAACAAATAAGACTGAACTCCTAAATGGTCAAACACAAAGAATAATTCACCATCAAATCACAAGTTTATTATATCTGTATTTTTTAATCCAAATTGCCAAATTTGTACTCTATAAAACAGATTAAAAAATATACGATGGCAATTCAAACTTTGGACTTGGCATAAACCACTAACCAATGTTATATTACAATAATTTAATATCAGACAGAAATAGTATATATGTATTGTATATTAATATCTATATTCCTGTTCTGTATGCAATAATAAATGCCTGTAGCTCATTAATCGTATATATAATTAATTTTTTTGGATACCTTACTGTCTGTATTATTGTATACATTACTTTTTGTAATTCAAAACTGATTATTATATCCATAATAATATGTTTGATATATTTATTATTATTTCCGAAGTTCTTGTCGTTTTACATAAAACTCTTATTTTTAACCTAAAAATACATTTCTCCCAAATCGGGTCATTTGTATTGGTTGTATCTAGTAATATAGAACGGTTATTTTGTTGTATCCATACAATATCTCTATTTAATCTGAATAATATATTCGCAATCTAGTTAGTTATAACCATTTACATTTTATCACGCAGATATTTGAGACGTTAATTGCTGAAACCTCCCAATTGTCTATAAAAACGGGAGTTTTAAATTTTGTGTAGTTTTTTTTTATGGAAATTGTCTGAAAATATCACAACTCAAATTTAACTTCATACGTCAATAATCAGACAACAGTTAATTATGTTACCCTTGGACTAACACAGGCTGAGTATTTACTAACAATGATACAGAATATAATATTATACAAAAAATATTTTTTAATTACCTCAAATTCTAAAATTAATTATAGACAATTGCGCGTGTTACTCCCATATTTTGTCTTTTTTACAGTAAGTATACATATATTCTTATATCCTCTTATATTATATGTTGTTCTCTTAATGTTTAAGTACTATTATTTTCTACATTATCCACACGTTTTATTAAAATGTTGACTGTCTCATATCGTTTAGTATAAAGTTATACATATTGAAATAAAGATTTTTGACTTTTAATGACAAGCACATTTTTCTCTTTTCTGCTGTATTTAATTAATCTCATTTAATATGTTTTTACTAAATTGTACAAAATGGAATATTTACTATAACTTGTTATGTCTATATTGTTAGAAAAATACTTTTTCTTTTAACATGAACAGTTGGCAATAATTTAAGCATAAAAGGGACTCGGTTGTTCCCAGTTTATATAACCCTGAATTTACAATTAACAGAATCTTAATTTGGCGTTATTCTACTTTTTTTATGAACGTTATTATGTACCTAGATGTCACGGGAAAGATATTGGACAAAATCTATCAGCATCGCTTTCTAATAATATAATTATGTAGACTTCCGACATCCATTTTCATAATTGACTGCGAGAAAGAAAACGCTAATTTTAAACTCACTATTTTTCTAGTTGTTATGTGTTAAATGTAAACATTTCGATATATCATATATTATTATTGATAGCATTAAAAAATCAGCTGCATAATACTGCTTATTTCTTCTAGTTTAATAAAAATACAGATGTTATATATAATTATACATATAATGCAACCATAATTGTTACACTATATTGATAGTAAGATCATGTAATAATTTATTAACAGCTTTGGGAACGCTTTCTGCGTGCCTTGAGAAAGGGAGGATGACAAAGTGGGACTTTTTTTGCTTACCTTAAAGAATATATATTATAACATCGTTTTAGAACAATAATTGAATAAACTTTTAATCGTATAGAGTTTATAATTTAATTAATATAATAAATAAAGACAGCTCAACAATTAAATACGACTTATGTAAACAGAAAATTAGGTTTAAATAGCTTTAAATATAGTTCTTTTTTTGTATATTTTGTAATGTAATCAGATTAGTACTATACGATATTTATAGATATATTTTTTTAATATAACAAGCATAACACACTGTTATTTGCTTGATTAATTCAAATCAAAATTAAATAAGGACTGGACCTATAATCCTAAGATTAGCATATTGTGAACCGTTTATATAAGGTTAAACTGAAGTATTTTTTATTGTAATCTTTACAGATATCAGATAATAAATTAAATTATGATTGTATCCTGCTGGTCATTTCTGTAACTTTCGACGAAGTCAACATTCACCTTTAGATCACTACATTGGCCAATTATTTCATCTTCTGATATTCCATATTTCCCCCCTTTTTTTCATGAAGATGTTCTGTTTCAAAATTTCCATTTTCATTTTAAAAACACTCGGTGTATCTTTTAAAGAGACAGTGATTTTTTTGTTAATTGTTTACCAGTTGAAGTTTTTTACTTTTACGTATAAGTAGAACCAACAGAAGAAATTATGCTGTCATTATTTATTTCTTGTTTTACGCACTGAAGATATTATTTGTCAGAAAAATATCGCAAAGTCCTGCTTGAAATTATAATATAATTTGAACTTTATAAATCATAACACGTAGTTTAATTTCGGAAAATAAAAAATGTATGATTCATAATTTATTATGGTTAGAGTATTGTATAAATATATTTTTTATCAATAAATCTTGGTGATTTAAAATAAATGGAAACAAATTTTCAGACAATATTTACATTTGAACGCGTTATTTTTTGTGTATTTCTCTTTCACATTAGTAAGCATTCAACACTTTAACCAGTTATTAAAAACGATAGTTAGCAAACATATAGACGGTTGGATAAAAAATTCCTTCCGACAAAAAACACCAGTTATGTGTATGGTAAGACACATTCTAAAAACAAAAATACTACTGGTGGGGTGAAATAATAATTACGAAAGTTGAATACTTTACACATGTGAGCTTACAATTTAGTATACAACACTTTTGTTAATAAGAAAATAACCCTTTCACAATTCTTGTTGGCTATTTTTCAAACATATATTATATATAAATATATATTAAGTAAGTCTATTTTTAGACAGCTATATGGTTAAGTTTGCTCGGACATACCCACCTATTTCACTGAATTCTCGAGGGACATAAATGTAATAATTAAAAAAATAGTATTTAGTATCAAACTAACTCTTGTAGATCGTCTTCAAAGATAATTTGTGAATATGAATGCCATCCAGACATGACGAATGCGTTTGCAAAATTTATGTTAAAAAGATATTGAATATGTTTACAATTACGTTATGCAATCCAGAACAATATTTAAAATGAATTGCATTTAATTACATTGGTTAAAAATATGGAAAAAATTGTAATGTCTTGCAATTTTGTTAATTGGTTTAAAAACAATTGGTTTACAAACAATTAACTTTTTAATGAAAATTTACACGATTTCCATTAACACATATCCAAATAATACGACAGATATCTGTAAAACATTTAAATCATAAATATTTTGTCTTGTAATAAAATGGTCTAGCCTAATTTAAAGGAGTGTGACCTAACCAGTATAATTTCAGTTTATATATGAGCTCTGTCTGTCTACATATATATAAAAACTTTTGACTAATATTGAAAATCAAAATTTAAATAAAATGAATTAATTTATATCATCAATTGTTTAATCTCATCTATGTAAATATAAATTATGTATATTCATTTTATAGCTTCAGTGTTTGATTTTATTACGAAAATAATTTTCGAATATAATTTAATTACCATTTAGGGAGTATTATTTCCTCAATTTTGACCGTGCGGCTGGCTTATTATTTGACTATACCTTGTTTTATATTTCTCAAATGATTCAATAAAACTTGGAGAGAATAAATGAGGCACATGTTGGGACGTATAGGGACCATCATATATTGTGTACTGCACGTTGCAGCTTTATCTAAAACCGATAACAATTTGATTGCTGAGGGAACGAAATAGCCATGGAGATACTGCCGCTGGCAAATGTATGTTAATTAAAATCGGCTTCTTTGACCCACAATGTCTAGTCAAGGCCAAGTGTGTTCATCTTGATTAACTATAACCTTACAGACGAAGACTGCTGTTGGCATGTTGATCTTGAGCGATGAATTTCTTCTGCCTCGGCTGTGATCTTTGTGTTTTAACCAGGAATTCAAAGAGTATAAGTATATCAGAAATACGGTCAGTCATATATGAACTCATGTCAAGAATGCTTTGTATTATAATCAATTACGCTCATAATAATAGGCGGGCATGGCTTCGCCTGCTGTACTGGGATATATATCGGTGTTCAGGTTCATTTTGATATTGTTCCCTGTTGTTATGCCGCAATACTCTAAAAATAATAATCAGTGTAAAAGAACGACGGGGAAAGTTTAGTGGTTTAACATAGGGAAAAGAAGAGAACTAGGACGGACGAGAAACAAGGTCAGCAGAACAAATAAAATACAATTAGTAAAGCATGAACTAAATATCCTGGCTCAGTCTGATATCGTTGTTGTTATTGTTGCCTGTTGTTGTGCCGCAAAACGTTTCAAAGTGGAACGACAGCGACAGGAAAACTTAAGGGGAAAAGAGAATGGAAGAGAACATTAAAAAATCACGGGGTCAACCAAATAGAAGAATTGTATGTTAAAAGCGGATCGATATCATAAAATAAAACGTGTGTAATAACAGATCTAGTTCAGGTGAGGAGTGCGAGTCGATGTGAAGTAGTTGTATGTCCGTCAATGACATGTATACCTATCAACTATGCAACGTGGAAGTATTAATAAGCTTGAAAATAATTTACCCACGATAATTATGCTATTTGTTATGTGATTGTTTATTTACTGTTTTACATCACACTCACGCTCCATATTCACCAGTGCGTCATTTGTTATGTAATCTCATAATAATACCCCCCCCCCCCCGCCCGAGCACACACCAGAAAACTTTTAAAATACGATATAACCGATAAGTCGAAGTTTGGAGACGGTGAATAAATTTTTCTTGCGTACATTGTTACCATTTTTTTGATCTGGTGTCCCTTTTTATCATGTGACATGCCTTTTTAAAATTTATCATTGTCGATTATTTATAGAATCTTATTTATTCTGAGACCAACTTTTGTTCAGTGATTATTACATTAAATTGGAGTATGTCATAATTATTAAAATTCTTTAAAAAATTAGGTACGTTGAAAGTAGCCATTTAATAAACAATAAAAGCGAAATTTAAAAATCTCGCGCTGGTAACAGCATATAAAGAAATTCATATTGATATAATTAACTTTTTTCTCAATAAATATAAAAAGTAACTTGTTATGCTATTTTTGACTGAAAAATATTATTGTTTTGAGAACCGATTACAGCATTAGTGTTACTATATTATAGGTTTCAGTTACCGCCCACTTTTTGTACATTAACGATATAATTTAAGGCAAGTATTATTTTTCTCACAAATTCACCCTGCGGACTGAATGATTATGGACTGCTGATTCTCAGTTTTCATTGGATTGTTCAGCAGTCGGTCAAATTCTTTTGTATTATTCTTAGGTACATATGCTACGTGAACTGCCACATTTATACTAAAGTTAAGTCAAATGATATAGTAATAAGTAAGCACTAAGCGTAGAGCAAGTACAAACAACAGAGAGTACTACCGGTTTCGAGCCATTCAGCTCTCATCAGGTACCCTAGTCTCTCTGCTGACAACCGGATTGCAAGTAGTACTTACTAAAACCACCAAACAACAAATCGTCAAAAAATTACATAGTAACATCAGAGGTAGTCTTTTGGGGATGTCCACCAGCAAAATCCACATAATGTGTAGAATAATAAGTAAGCACTATAATAAGCACAGAGCCATGATAAGAACTATTTTATTTTTAGTACGAATTATTTAAAAATATATATTTTTTAATAATATTTTGAAAAGGAAAAATTAAAAAACACTAAGAGTAACCATTAAAAATATTTATTATTTTTTTAGATTTCTGATTCAGTGGTTCAAAAATCGAAACCGCATATATAGTGGACTCCAAATTGTCAGAATTTTGTACTGTTTTACTTTTGATGTCATCTGTATATATAGTATATAGCTATTCGAAATGATATGCAAATCGATCAAATCGTGGTTCAAACAATTGTGATATTGTCCTTCTTGACCTCTGTGCTCAACGTTGTCTATTTTGCTTCAATTCTTACGTTTATTGTTTCTGCATTTTGATAGTTCTTTGTAATTTTCCATTTATGAAATTATATAATACAAAACATATGAATCTATGCCTATATGTTAATATACTAAGCTTAGTATTCTAATATTTATTTAATAGAAACTGTTGGTATAATATTACTCAAAACAGTTATAAATACACATTATCTATTTATTATTTAATTATTTATAGCTAAATTTGTGGTATGTATGTATACTCAGTTGAAAATAAAAATCCCTTTGCATGATTACGCACATGATAAAAAGATATAGTTTATAGTTAAAATTAGTTAATGTTAAAATAAATATTCATATACACCTATAGAGACTAATATAAAATATAATTAACTTACTAACTAATATTAATTAGGCAAGTATAATTTATAAATGTGCATTTGAGAAAAATGATTCCTTTGGGATTTATCCTTCTCAATATCTAATTCAATTTATTCAGTTTATATATATATAGCTACATAGTTAAAAACGGTATGGGTATATTTATAAAGTAATCTTAGCCTAATATCTTAGCCTGTTGTCTTTTGTTATTGCTCTGTTATATTTCTGTGTGATTTATATTCGGTATTTTGATACCTCCGCAATAAAGGCCTATGGCCATGGGAGATAGAAATACATGACACGAAACTCACGCGCGACAGATAGGCTATAACATTATAATAGTATGCGTGACTATACTTATAATAACTCTCTAATATTATTTAGACTAAATATACTCTATATATTTTTACAAATCGAATGTCCCCAAGATAAATATCGAATGCGACTCAAAATGTCGAATGCGCTCCATTTATTTGTATATATAAATATTTATTAGTCCATTGGGCCCTAAAAGTATCGAATAGGTCCCGTTTTTCGTGTGGCCCAATTGAATGGCATTCGACATTTTAGGTCGCGCTCCATATTATTTTAGGGCCTTTTCGATTTGTAAAACTATATGTATATATATAACAGTCCTTTACTGCAGGTGAGAAATTGTAATCAAAGTTGACAAAAATCTACTTAACAATTCAATAAAAGTATATAAATAAACGCAAACAAAAATTGTAATGATGTAACTAGTTTAATTAATATTTAAAAAAATTTTAAATGAAAGTTTCTTTTGGTATTGTACTGCATATTTTATAAAGTTTATATATTTTTCCCAATAATTTTGCATAATTAGATATTTGTTTTGATATTAGACATTTAAATTTATTAAATATTATCAGCGGATCAAAATATTCTTTTGAAAATATTTTAAGAATAAAATAGGTTATCGATATCTTAAACAAATTAAACAAATTAAACAAATTATAAGACAATTTAAAAATAGGAAAATTATATTATCATCTTGAGAATTATTTAAAATAATCTTATTTGTCTATGTTGAATTCCAAACAATTATGATAAGCCAATAGTAATAATAAAATATGAATAAGATTTTCTATCCTTTTATAAAGTCACTGGTTTCAGAATAGTTGGGCATAATATCGAAAAATTAATTACCTTGATTAAATAAAAACATTTTCTATAGAATGTCATTAACTATGCATAAATTAAGATATAATGGGAAAATCTTTTTTACAACTTTTTAATAAATATATTTAACCTACTTGCTTCTTATATTTAAGTAATTTGCTATCATCAAAAAATAAAAGAAAATTACGATAAAACATCCAAATTTCTAACATAATTTGTCTCGAAATATATACAATATATAGTATAGCCATCATAAAGAGTAGGTAATTAAAAACTGTTTGAGCATAAAAAATTATTTTTTTAATTAATAAAATATAATTTATAAATAACTTTGAAAAATTACTTTACAAGTTTATCAATTTTTTAAAAGTTGTTTACAAATCTTTATTGTCATAAATTATAATATGTCATTACAATACATTAAATGTCAAAACTATGTACGAGCGGTCTACAATACAATACAACATACATTTTAATAAATTGTAAATAGCTTATATATTGACATATTTGTTTTCATCAGGAAATAGTTTGAAGTATACGTAATCTAACTCACATGTTTGCCTTTCTCTTAATCTAGTAAAACGTTTAGTTGCCCGCATAGTTCAAATTTATTTAAAAAAAACTGTTATTTCAAAAAGTATTTTTGTTATGTATATCCAAATAAATTAGTTTTTAACATGACTTGAATAACCAAGTTATAATTATTCCTTTCCGAACTAATCTACTTATACCGGATAGCCGTCAGCTCAATTTGACAAGCTTTGGCATTAAAATAATTGCCTCAAGCTCCGTATGTCATCAAACCAGTGCAAAGTTATTCCGCTTCTCTCTGGGTGCATTTCTCTGACCGTGCAATTATTTCGTTATTTTTTTCAATTTAATATGGTGGTGTTTCTGTTGATTTAGTTAAATGAGAAGAATCCCTATCAGAAGCTGATAGCCACCACTTCACACATACACATTAACCATGTTTTCATCATTATGACTTTTGAAGTTATGTAGACATTTTCTAGTAATTATTAAACTTTTTGTATTTGTATCAATGATATTAATTGTGTTGAATATTATTCATTTCAATACATAAGATATAACACTATTTTGTTACCAAAATAGGGCCCTATACTGTCCCATTGGTTCATAAATTCAAAATAGGGCCCTATACTGTCCCATTGGCTCATAAGTCCAAAATAGTGCCCTATACTGTCTCAGTTTAATTATTTTTAAAAAGATTATCAAAACTTTTAAAACCACATGTTTTGTCGAATAATATATAGTCTATTACATCTTATCTTTATTTTTCTGATATCATTTTTTATATAATTAGCCTTATCAGATAGAAATGAATAGATCAAGCGGATATTTAGTTATATTTAGTTATATTCAGATAGTTAAATAATATATTAGCTGTGTATTTAGTAAAAGTGTTTGAGTGATAAATCTTTATTATTTAAAAGGTACTGTTTAATGCCGCAAAGGAAGAATGTATAATATCTCGATTAGCAAGCATTTTTTAATAAATGTAATTGTTTTTCTGAGTAGTTATTTGCCTTATTCGATTACTATATATAATTAAATACCACGGTATAACGCGAGTAACCCGATCGCATATATACTGATCTCCCCCGTTTCCTTTATGTATCTCACCAATGCGCAACTCATGCAGATTGTTCGCAAGGATCGGACTATGGAGAAGATCGTGTTCCCGATCCCCGAGATATGTGAATACCTCACCGAGGAGACCCGGGTTCGGGTGTACAACACCACGGAACTGGACGATCAGGGCTCCAAGGTGCCCGACTTCTTCTCAAAGGTCGACGACATCTACGCCGAAATGAACTGGCAGAAGAAACTTAGAGGTTCGTTTACGAATCATAAATTGTGTGCTGTTACAGTATAACACTATACTTCATGCGCGACAGCTGGAATCGCGTTGATAATGAAACGCAATTATCCAATCGTTAGTACTATATTTGTCGTGACGATTAATTCGTTAGTTAAATCAACATTATAGTGTCGAAACTAACATGCATGGATTTAATAAGTTACGTTTTAGCTGTTAAATTATGGTGATTAATATACATGTTTATAAGTTGAAATTCATTTTTAATCGATTTTTATAAATAAAAAATGATGTTATTATCAATTGTCAATAGATAAATAGCAATGACAAAGAGAAGTGTCAGTGTCACCTATAGCTAAATCAGTTATTACTTGACATGGTTATATATATAATCAAGGACTCTGTTAATTTTTCATTTATCTCTAAATACAAGTGCGCTTTCAATCTACTTCTATATTATCAGTATAGTATATTATGTATTTATATATATATATATAATATATTTTGCTGGTAAGAACGAATATCGAAAACGCAGAAACATTTGGAGATTAAGTGAATAATTAATAGTATAAAGACTTTTATAATACGCATTTACCACGACATAATATAATGACCGCCAGTTACATTATTTTGGTATAAATGTTAAATTACAAAACGAATAATTTTCAAACTTTATATAAAACTGACAACACTCTATCTATTGAATAATATTTATAATATTTATCGTCCGTTTGATAGAGATGAAAAGTTCCCCTCTAACTTGAGATGACGGCGACTTTCTCTTCTCTTCCAGCTAACAGTGTACTCTTCTGGTTCAGCAGTCATATGTCACAGTGGAGCGATGTCAGCTTCTATCTCACCGTCATCATCAACGCTCTCATCGCTCTCTGGTACCCCTTTTCAGCATTTTCAGGAGGTAATCACCAATCAGGAATGAAAGTCTGTCCAGAAATATGTTGTTATAAAAAACGGTGACGTGTGTAAATCTGGATTCCAGTTTGATTATATTGTGGGCACTATTTTTTACTCCACCCAGTTGCTTATATATATATCAAATAGAGTCCTGTGGTGTGATGCATTTTCACAGTTTTGTATAATTAAATCTTACTGATAGTATTGACAAATTGGTAACAATTTTCTAGCGGTGTAAAGAACTGAATCGCAAATATTTTTTATAATTAAAAAAATAGTTTTGTTATTTACTTACATTTACTTACAATTGTTTTTGATAATTCAATGTATATAATATAGACAAATTAAAAATGAACTCGTCAACTACAGCTGTACTCATGACGTCCGAAAAGAACGCATTCGATATGGTTTTTGACGGTTTGAGTAAACAAACAAAAAGACAATAGACTATCAAAATGTTGAGTATCCAAAACTTGGTGTTATATGCCGTTATATTATAGCCCTGGGAAAATTGTTCAATTTATATTTGTTACTGTTTATTGATTTGGTATCCTTCACTTAAATACTCTGTTCTGTGTCTTTTATTGTTTTGTGTAATTAAATCAATTTACCGTTTATCTTATATTGTATTCTTACATAATAATCTTAGAAATTATGTTTTGATGCATATATAGGTTTGTGTACACAAGGCATTGTTTAACAAAGTCTGTAAAGTATAACTTCTATATATTCAGTCGTAGTCTTTTAACTAAACAATCTTTATTAGAAGTTCGTGATGACCCGTAGAATGCCCAATCAGATTGCAAATAATAAATGTCGCTATAATTTAATATTTTGGACAGTATAATATAGAAAATCACTTCAAAATATTTGACAAAATTTATCTACTATTAAAATAATATAAATGAACATTAATTACAACACTAAGCGTTTGAGTTGACTCAATTTCATATTTACAAGTAACTATAATAGCAAATCTCAATTACGATCAAAATTACGATCAAATCATAACTCGGTATATAATATATACCTACAAGTAGTACGGAGTTCATAACAATCACTCAGCTAGTATTATACTACTTCATTTTAAACAAATATTTAAACAATTAAGCGGTTGATATATTTTTAAAAAACATTAAAATTAATTAATATTGTCCATTTTCGTTAAATTTAGCCTCGAATGGTTAAAATAAGATAAAACATAATATTCTACCATATTTTGAAAAATATACCTGATGTTTCCTCTGAACTGTCGCGCATCATGTCACCAAATAACGAGTTCCAAATGTGTTTTTCAGTCTACGACTCGACCATGTCGGGCGCCGTGTGGACGGCGGTGTTCTTCTCGCTCGCCCTGCTCCTCATGTACCCAGTCAAGTCGACACTGCTCGCCTTCATCTTCTGCCTCATTTTCCGGCTCATCTGCTACTTCAGTGTAGCCCCGGTCCTCTCCATTCTAGGCGTGCTCAATGTAAGGGTCTCTAGATGGGCAACTGAGCGTCCTCACTCTCTCTCTCTCTCGCCTCTCTTTGTCAACCAAATATTTCCCGTTAATTTCAAGTGATTTATGTGTGATCAGGGTTCGTACTGCGCTCTTGGTGAGCCCTTTAAAATGTTAAATCTGCGTAACGGTCTTGAAAAGGATTTTAATTTCGAAAAATTATTTAACATTTATATTGCTGTTAAAACCTTATTAAAATTGAACCAAATTAAAGTTATTGAAGTCAAAATGCTACATATTCAACAGGTTTATAAGTCTGAAATTAAATGTGATCGAATAAATCAAAACGTCGGCATCAATTTGTTATTTTTGTGCTTTTTTGTTATTTTAATTTTCTTAAATATTGGTATACTATTTTCTCATACTGTATGTTACTAATTTAAAATAAATATTTCAACTAATTATGCCTTCTTCGAAAAGTGATCTAGGCTTTTTGGCAAAGAAATCAGTGAAAAAGCTGCAAACAACAGGCTAACTATCTGACCGCCAAACATTTTTACAACTTCAAAAACGATTCTGACAACACTAATTACAAAGATCAGACAAAAGTCTCTATTATATTTTCGCTAGTGTCGCTGCCTCTCGTATCTGAAACCAAGGGAAAACCTACATATGAAAGGTCTATCTTTTCATATTCAGGAAAAGTGGCCAGTAATCAAATTACCTCGAATCACCTCAATCTTTAGAGGCAAGTGTGTGCTGGAATGGAAAAGGACCGCTGCAATGTTGTGATATGACAATGTTCAGATTTCCGACAGGACGTTAGACCTGAATAATCTGAATGACATAGTGTAGAACAATTTAAGCCCGAGATGGCCCCACTTGACCTCTGATTTGCTAATCGCTTAAGTACCAATCTCGATGTCAAAGAACTTTTTGCCATTGTTGCGAAAAGTACTGAAAAGTACCTACAGCAATCTCTCAGGTCAATCCCTCATAGATAAACTATTCATAATGATATCATACTATCACGTCAAACTGGTCGAGGTGGGGGGGGCAATAAATGTGATGTGAACATCTCACGTTCTCCTCTAACTTCAGTATATATTCAGCCAAATCCTGTTACCGCGTGTGATAATATGATGGAAAATTAAACAGCAGGTGAACTGTAAAAATGAAATAATGATGGGTATTGGATAAATTGAACACCTGAAATAGAAAACAAGTCTCGACTGGAGGTGGAAGAGAAGAATTTGCATGCGAAAGCGGACACATTGGCAATCATTGCGGAAAAGTAACTGTAGTGGTAGGCCACTGGAATGCTACATTTTGTACATAAATTGTAAAGACATTCCAATTTTGTTTAAGGTGTTGATATTTTTGTGAAAAGTTCTTTAAAAATTGTTTTAATTTTTTGTAGGAAAGCGTACGCCGCACCTTGTATGTTTGTCTGAGGAGTATAGCCACATATTAATTGATTTGTTTTGTTTAATATTCACCCCACGAAGTTATTTCTAAGGTGCCTTGATTTTGTTTATAAAAATTATTTATTTTAAAATTTTGATTTCTCTAAATTGTATGTGAAAATATCAATGGCGTCGAAATTATCTATTATACATATAATAATGGAGTCATGATTTTAACCAATTTATGCAAATTTTTCATAATAATACTATGAGATTATGGTCAATATTTTTAATTGTTATAACTCTTGAATTAAAACAACGTTGCCTCCATAATGGACCCCATAGATCGGTTTGCAAATATACATAGATACTTATAACAAATTATTATTAATTGAATATTTTAGTAAAAATTGGCTTCTTTTTAATCTGTTTGGACTTTCAAAATGTATCATAATGTAGTTATTGTATAATTATTAAAAATATATATATTATGCTCTTCATTTTCTTATTGTCTGACAACACAGTTTTGTTTTGTTTCACTATAATGAGAAAAAAACTATTTTGTGATGACAATCAAAAGTTTAATTTTTTTTACTTCTTTGACAAAGTTTTTATGACAACTTCTTTATTTATGAGAGGTCATTTTTTTATGAGGTTATCTGTATAAGAGTGAATTTTTTTCTAACAGACACTAAATACATCTAAATAAACAATATATATATATATTGTTTATGTTTATATTAAAATATCATGCAAATAAAAGTCATCCTAAGCTTTTTTATTTATATACCTTATAGAGGACATAATACAATGTATTTTCAAAATAATTTGTATATTTTTAAATTTCACTTTGATCACAGAGGGCTGATCAGAAGGCTGATTTCTCGCTTAATAATTCAGATTTGTGTTCAAATTAAAATATTTTTGAAATCATTAGCCATTACAATTATTGCTATATAACTCAAGCCCGTAGCCAACCTTTTTAAAAGGTCGTTCGTTTTTATTAATTAACAAATAGGGCATTTGCGAATTTTGATACGAATTGAAATGTTTCTATTACACACGTAGTGTTATTCTTTTGCAGCCTAAAAAGGGCATATTTTGATCAAACTCAAAAAGGTCGTTCGTTCGAACGGTACGAACCCCCCTGGCTTCGGGTTTGTAACTTATTATTGTGTTAATTCGTAGTTAAATTTGAAATATTAGCTTTAAAATGTATAAATATAAGTAATAGAAGTTTTATTTATCTACTGTCCAATCATGAAAGAACTACTCCACAAAGCACTTCAAATTATTAAGATAAAATCAAATTGTAGGCTAAATGATAGCTGATGATATTAGCTTCTCTTGAACCGCAAAAGCAATAATTATGTAAGCGGTATAGACAACATCATTTTTACTAACTTATTCTTTGAATAATATAACTCATCTGTAATTTAATGTTATGATTATAGGCTATATACATTGATTGGAACTTAATTTTAGATTTCATTACCACGTAGGGTCAACTTTCGTCAAATGACCGACAATTTTCTTAGAAAGTATTCTACATTTGAAAATTTGAAGAAATACATATAATTATATTTATAGACAGCCTGTAAATTAAATATAGAATACGGTACTAAACGTTATATTATGCTTATTCAAATAGTTTACAGCTACCTCATTTATGATTGTTATCCATCTGTGACCTATATGTTTACAGTATTCATAATAACAAGGTCATTATGTAAATTTTCTAATCATTTGTTCCATAAGCATTGCCCATATACGACAGACTCTTATTTATTTTCCCTGTGAGAGCTTCTAAAACCCAATAAGCACACATTAAAATGCAATTAAAAACTCCTTTATTTACATTATAACTTTATTTAAAACTAGAAAAGCTGTTAGTCATCTCTCAATTCATAATCCATATAATAAAGTTGGCATTTTAGTCGACACAGTGTCCTCGACCTAATGTCCTAATTGAGGGTAACAATTCTGATTAGCGCCTTTCTGAGTGAGGTTAATTATCTCGTTTCCCGACTTTTGTTTAGCAAATCATCGCTTAGTGTTCCACTAATTTCATTAGTAAAATGCTGACAGGGCATAACGTTTAGTATAACCTGTTTCTGTCTTTTACGTTGCCTGGGTCAACTTGTTTCAATATATAAAGTGTTCACTTTTAATGTATTTGTGCTGTAGTTTGATTACAGTTGAAGTTGTGTCTATTGTGGATTTAAAGTCGGCAAAAACCTTGTTATGTTTATTTTTAAATACTGACCTATGCATTTATATTTTAATTGACGTTTATATACTAGCATCTCTGTGGGATCTTAAATTAGCTTTATGCATAATAAAATATCAATGTACATAGAAACGTCTCTTCAATCGGAAGTTATGTTATAACACTATACACGTAAAGGTTATAAGGTACTACAACTAAATAATGATAATGTAAATAAACTCACTATCCTTTGATATTTCTCAAGAAAGCCAAAGTTTTAGCGCTTTTTTTAACGTATTATGATGATCTTTTTGTATTATAAAAAGTTTCCTGCATTGTGAAAAGAGGAATACTGTTTTTGTATGAAAGGGATAAAAACGGTTTATTAATAAAACATTGTTTTACATAAATAGTGGGATTATCCTCGTGGGATCCGCGCTTGTATTGTTACTCTCTGATAGATATAAACATTTTCCCACATTCCTAAATGGATTCACTAAACGCATAATTTATTCGAATCATTATTATAAATCGATTTAAGTATGGCATGTGCATATATCCGATAAAAAGGTGATTTATGTAACAATAACGTGGGAAATATTTAAATAATATATAATTTACAATTAAATTGTGATTTTATCGTTATCATTTATTATTAATATTACATTTTGGCCACACGTATTTAATTTCTGACAAAATATCATTTCACCGAACTACCATATATTAAATTAATCAATTAGATTAAAAAATAATTGTATCTACTATATGATTTTTTTTATTCTTGCAATGTTTTAAATTTAAATCGAATCAAAAGTTGTGTATAATAGTATAAATGTGATAAGTCGTATAGAAAGGCATGTAAATATTGAACATTGTTGCGATAATTATTTTATTTAAAGTGCGTTGCTCGAGTTTATTGAGTTTTTTAAGTGCAGAAATGAATATTTTCGTCCTATGCAAATATATTATTCAGCATTCCAGTATGTGAAATTATGACTTGGAAATAATCAAAGCGCAAAGTGTGCTTGAATTTATAATTAATTCATATATATTGTTTTTAGAAAGTTCTTTTGCGCTCTATATTGATACCTTAAACATTTTAATTTCTCAGTAGGCCTTATCTGTGCCAGTTCTGACGCTAAAAAATATATGTCTACCAGAAAATAGTGTTTTTGTTATTTTGATTTGTAAATATAGAACTAGTGATACCTTAATCATAACCATATTGCATATGACTTCAGACTGCTCACAAATATTTGTGAGATAAGATATGCAGGTGACAGTAACGGTCTTTATCTCCCCCAACCCCACCCCCTTCTCTCCGCCCATGTACGGCCAAACACTAGGTGGTCAACAAGATCGTGTTCAACATCAGCATGTGCGGCAACCGGGGCACTTTTAGTCGACCTTTTCGTGAGATTATAACCGACAGAGAGCTTCTCTATCACATCGTCTACTCGGTCCTATGTCTGGCCGGCCTCTTCCTCCACCCCTTCTTCTACAGCCTATTGGTGAGTGCGTTGTTGTATACAGCTGGTTGCTCTGTGTGTATGGGTGAGTGAAGTAGTATAATTTGTGTATGTCTAGACCAACCATGTATGTTACGCTGTGCTGGTGCTTCTTTTGTTATTTTTTTATTATTACTTTTAGCGAATTTATTTAGTTTTTTCATCGGTTATAGATGTTTTAGGGATTTTGAAAATACATATACGGCGACAGTGGATTTAAGGAAGAGGCTAACCCCTCTTGAACTTGTTTTAGAAAAGGCGCCTATTCTGAGTATTGATTACGCTTTTTTGTCACAATGTCTTCTAATATTAATAAAAATCTAAATTAGATTATTTTTTCTTTGTTTTTTTACTGTGACGTAATGTATACGAAAACGCCGCTTTCGAAATCAACGGTGAAATCAACGGTGAAATACGTCTCTAAAATGTTTAATGATCTTTAATGTAAAAATCCTGCATTTGTTCACTTTTTAACACTATTGTACGGCTCTACACTATAAACAAATAATACAGCTATATCAGTTATTTGTAGTTACATTTATTTACTTATTTATTTTGTCTAGTTCAGACTTTTTAAAATCAGGATAAATTTGGAGGTCACTAGGAATCTAGATTGTGGTAACTCAGTTTCAGTTTCAACAATGAATAGGCAATTTGAACAATAGGAATTGCCTACAGTGCTCGATTCTCACAGATTTATTAAAATTCGTTTGCAATTCTTCACACAGGTATTGAGCTACTAAATATTTTAAATAAATGCAAATTTGTATATAATGTGCATCCTAATGGAATACTCATAGCAAATATTCAAAAATTTTATTTTTTTAAAATTTAGATTTTACTACAAAAATCAAAATTGTCATTTTTGAATTAAATTTATTTTATTGTTTAATTTTTCTATAATTAAAAATCTCTATTATTTTTCTTTATTAAATATTGATAATGTTTTTAATATGTATTTTTATATTGAATTATTTAAATATATCACGTTTAGGGTTATTTCTGTATATTTATTGGGAAAAAATATATACAAAAATGTATTCATTCCGTTACCTACGGATAAAATATTTACACAATACAGTCGAACGAAATTTATAAACGTGACATAATTCCTTTGGGATGGGTAAACCCATGTATACACGAACTTTTTAATTGCACCAATTATTTCTCTTGAATCAATCGAAAGCCAAATTCAGATTTTCCAAGAAAGAGGAAAACTTGGCCATTTTAAAATCAGCATGTGTGCCGCGTAAACATACTGTAATTATAATATTGATTTTTTATTTATTTTAAAAGCATGTGTCCTTCAGTCTCGTGTGTCAGTTTAATTGGGGGATAGTAGTGTGAAATCTTCAATAAAAGCAAACAAACGGTTTGACAAACTGTACGATCTTTTAATAAATTTATAAAACTGGAACAAAAACTACACGATTTAATTTTTTTTAAATGTAAGTTAAAGTAGTTATTATTCAAATTAAAACAAGGCATGTTTTATGTTATCTGAATGTGTGTTCTATTAAATTCCAGTTTGGAGTTTCTCGAATTACAGATCAAATGTCAAAAAATTTAATGACGCGGGAGGTGTTTACAGATGTTTTTAATACGTCTCGTCGAATATTGTTTAGTGTAAAATGTATTATCATAAAATAACATATATTATGAAGAATAAATGAATACATCGACACAAAACAAGTATAAAATAGAAATAATAAAGAAGAACCAGAAATTATCAATGCGACTGTTAAATAATTAAAGAAATTTCATAATAATATCAGAATGGTTTAAAGGAAAAATCAACACTCATGACTAAACTCCAGAAAGGTCAAACAAAAGGTATGAGTTATCATCAAACAACAAATGTGATTTGTAAACAAATTTTTACAATCTAAACATAGCTTGTACTCTATGTACAACAGGCCTGGAGTGATACGATGGCAAGTCAAACCTGCCGATTTAAAAGTCTTTTTGTCAAATCTAAAAAAGCAGAAGAATATATGGCCGGATCATAAAGAAAACACGTGTAACAACTGATATTTATAATAAAAAGGGAAGAAAAGATTACTAAACAATGGTGCGGAACTTAGAACAGTAATTGTTTATTCTTTTTTTTGAGAAAAGCGTATTTAGGATATTAGATATATAAGAAAACATCGTTGTTTACATGCCACTATAAATATGACGAAAATAAGTATTTGTAAAAACAGTCGTTTGTCATTTAAATATGTTGAAAATATGTAAATCTATGTAAACTGTTAGTATACTGTGAATATAATCAATTTTAAGTAACATAATCAAAATGTACTGTACATTTTAATTTATTCAAATACAGCTCTGTCATTTAGAATTTTTAAAGTTTTAAATTAACTTTAATTTTAAATATACATTTTCCTTGTTCCTTTAGAAGATGTCACTTTCAGTTAAAAAATGTTTGGACTATGAATTATCGTAGATCAAGATCAAGATCTTTACTGTAGCATCTTATATGTGGTCAGGGGCATGAATATAACGGTGTAGTCAAACTATATTCAAATTTTTGCATTAAAAAATTGTAATTGAAATTTATAACATAAAAGAGCAATTTAATATAGTCGTTGTCATCTCAGAAACGGTTTCTTTTTATAACAATTATCAGATATATTTTTTACAATTTGCATCAACTTAAATGTCATTCTAATTTTCTTGTATATTTTGGATATATTAATAATACAGATATGACGTACTATTTTATTCGATTCCTTCAAGTTAGTAATAACTGGAAAATGCCATATAACTGGAAAATGCTAAATAACTGCAAAATGCTATATCATATAATTTTTTAAAAAAGAAGAAAAAAACCTCCAAAAAACTGGCACCTTTTTTTAAAACAAAGAAAATAATATAATTTTAAAAGATAACCGATAACATATTATACACACTATATATATATATATATATATATATATATATGTATACCAAACTATCATTACCTATAAGTTCATTTTCAATTATATTTTTCAAATAAAAACGATATCGGCTTTATTAAACATGCTATATATAGAAAAAATATCACGTGTTTCATCACATCTACACATCTATCCTAACTTTCATGTGATAATGACTTTTTTTTATAAATGGGTATTTAAAAAAAAAACATTATACACTTGGCCCCTTTCCTTTGTGATTTTTTGTTTCACCAGTTTGTGGAAGATTTACATTTTTCGTTTTTTAAAAACTATTCCAAAGATGCCGGAATATTTAAATTTAGTAAATATGGAATAAATATGATTTTTGATACGCCATACATAATCCATCTGCAGATCGGTTTCAGGGTCTTTTAATCGAACCAACCAACTGTTATATTATTGAGTGAATCTTTCTCTCTCTATATTAAAATAATAAAATGTGCATATTTTATATCTTATAGATACGTTGAGTTGTATACTTCCAAGTATATATAAACTATGTGTACATTTGATATATTATACAATCAATAGGAATATATTATAATAAGTTATATAATAATATATTATTAATAAGTTAGACACAGTGATGGAAAGACGAATGTATGGTTCACGAATCGATACTTAGGATTCGGGTTTGATTCCTACACTGTGCTGATGAGGGTTTAAACCCCGAAACCGGTTTGCATATGGATTAATCTGTTTTTTACTGTGTCTATCTTAAATCATTATCTATAAATGAATGGTTATACCTATATAACCTATAATACATATTTTCTGGACAAAATATCGTTCGTAACTTTTTTTTACTAATATCAATTAAAGCAGTTGTACATGTGCTTACATGCCACAGTCTATAGGAGTATCATAATTTTGTTCACAATCGTATGATCTGTTTCTTGTCCTAAATATTCAGACGTCCCTTTTATTCAATTACTCAGACTAGCCACATAATCGGCCACACAATAATCGCCAAGAATTTAAGACGACATGTAAACTATTTTTATATTGATTAAATCCAGCCGGTATTGAAGTAAGTAAGCATGACTTTTTCCCTCCTACACATTCGGTATGTATCAAAACCCCTTTCCTCCTCAACTATGAACATTTAAGAAGATTAAACTGTGCCTGGATCAGCGCGCTTGAGCTTCTTACCCGCAGCGGCTGTGCCAACACCGGAAAAGAAGATCTCCGTCAATTTCAGCTTTCGTCGTCTGTGTCTGGACAATTCGATTATTCCTGTCTGTCTCACACACGATGGTAGCAGCTCAGGTTTTGATGGATTGGGGTTCACACCAACGATTCTGAAAATACGAACAGGAGGACTCTCCTTTGCCTGAATAATGCACCAGTTTGTTGTTTGTTATTTGCTGTTCCAGTGTCTATCTGTTTGTGTTTCACGATCTGTACTTTTAATAATTGAAAACTTCTACGTTCTCGAGTTTGCAGCACTTTATACAAGATTTTAAATTTTTTTTATGGAAAAATACTTTGAGTGTACTTCAATGTATGGTACTGTACATACATCTTTTACAAAGTGATAATTTTGCTATAAATACGTCTACTGAATATATATTATAGTTCAATAAATAAACTATACTTCTGAAAAATAGTATCTACATATATATGGTCATGGTAATGAAATGTCAATGTTGGTTTAGTCAATCTATTGTTAAGGTAAAATATTAATAAATAATATTTTGATTAAACTATAGGCGGGGATTCAGATGTATAGCAGAATTAAATCAAAATTATATAATACCTGATTTACAAACAATTAAATAATGACATACAACATTTCACAGTTACATTCCATAAACCAGTTTACGAAGAACTCTCATATAGCAGTCAGATCCAATCAATATTATTATTAATATTCTTTGTGAATGGTATTTATTATAATTTTGTATTATCTTTTTAAAAAATTACTATTGAGTTTTTTCACTGTTAATTATATATGACAAAAAAATTGACAAATATTATTTTTATAAAAATATGTCTTCTTATTATTCTGTTTTCTGAATTGTTTTACTATTGTACATCAATTGTTATAAGTAGTATTCATTCAAAAATTATAAGTGTAATATCCTAAATACATTATAGGCTAACTATACTTTGTTGTATTGTTATCTTTATTACTACAGTAACATTTACGTCACTTTAATTTTCTGGTTATTATCAAACAAGCAATTTATAATAATAGACTATATTATTTTTCAGTAAATTATTTTCAGATATGTATCTTTTTTAATCAATTGCATGTTATTAGCTAGGGTTATTCACCTTTTCCCGTGAAACTAGATAGTAGGGATCGCTGTATTGTCATTAATAGAGACTCTCAACCCCTCCTTACTATAAATACTACTACTGCTACTATACCTGTTGCAAATGTCTCCGGTTCTCCTACAGAAGGTCTGCAGCACAGCAGCTAGTCTCCCATATAAGTGACCTTCGTCTGCAATCATCAGACAATAAATTATATCTCGAAAAACCCGACGCTTGTCGTCATCGTCCTCGCCTCTTGTGTTGTGTACACTGTCTGGATCACTTTGGTCGAGTCATTTTCCCGCCATGGGGAAGCCATACTGAACCAACCGTGGCAATCTATAGGGGGGGGGAGTTGAAGAAGGGAGGCAGGGACTAGTCGCCGAGGCAGGAAAAGGCTTTTTATAACCAGAGAATCGTTTGCCGATCGGCATACTAGATCATGGAATGGTCAATCAGCCTTTCCTGTCAGACTGGACGGAAGATCCAATTTATCAGACTGGCGGATTCTCTCTCTCTTTCTCTCTCTCTTTATCTATCTACATTGTATATCTCTGTGTGTTTGTTACTCAACTATTGCATACCCTCACTGTACAACGTGATGTGTTGTTGTTTTTGGTCCCCCTCCCCCCCGTACTCAGATATCGTGTGATGCGGGGTGTCGTCAACAATGCCTAACAGCAAGTCGCCTCTTTTACTTCACTTTTTTCTCCCATGATCTGATGTCTTCCAAAATTGGAGACTTTTTCTTATTATTATTGTCTGTTTCTTTTTCTCCGTCGTCCGTCTGCTTCCAATTCTCTGACCGCTTTTACAGAAGAAGTAACAAAAAAACTGTTTTGTCAACTTTATTTCTAAACAAGTGGACGAGAATTGCTCCTGTCACATGGTCACACTATTCTTCGCAGTTTACATTTATACAATGAAAAATTTATTTTCGCCCAAGATTTTCGTATCACTAATCATATTATAAATCTATAATGACATTATCGGAAAACTTAATAAAAAATTTCATAAGGCTAGATTACTGAACTGAAATTATTAAACTATTTTTGTACTGGTGTCGACACCATATTCTCGCTATGAAGTTATCCATAATAGGCAATCGAAGACAACTAATTTGCTTCTAAAAATACTCTTAAATGTCAAATCTGTTTATTATGATATCAAACATTGAAACCCCTAGAGATCAGAAAATAGTACGATAGTTACTCTATAAATCGAAGTTTTTCTAAATAATCGTCCCTATTGAAACTTGCAATTTTTGGGTCTTCCACTTAAATGCATTCTTTGATAAGACGGTATTTCGCCGCTAATGAACTGCTTTTTGTCAATAAAATGTAGATATAATAACGACACACTCGAATTTTATAAATTAAATCAATTTATTTTAACGTTCACGTATTATTATACAAATGTTTTAGATTATTATATTACTTGTTTCTACAAAATTCTTCATTTTACATATTTAATCAATATTTTCAACCATCGTTATGATTAAATTATAAAATCTCATTAATATGCGATTCTATCTCCAACGAATTTGAATGTGTCAAATATCTCTACTGCGATTTATATTTTACATTTGGTGGTATTTAGCATTCAGTAAAATAAATGTTATTATGTTGAAAAGCAATCTATATTATATATAATTAAAATATTAAAAAATTATCATCATAAAATGAAACAATTACATTTAAAATGCAAACTGTTTAACTTTTTTCAAATTGACGCTTTTTATGGTTCCTAATAATGTTATTTTGTATAGAGAGTTTCTTTCAAGAAGTCATCCCCTACGATCATGTTAGTATTATGACGTGTCTGTAGTGTTAGCGAGAATTTATTGTGTGGTTGATAAATGATCTATACAGTTAGGTGGTTGATATACGATCGATACAGTTAGGTGGTTGATAGACGATCAATACATTTAGGTGGTTGATATACGATCAATACAGTTAGATGGTTGATATACGATCAATACAGTTAGGTGGTTGATAGACGATCGATACAGTTAGGTGGTTGATAGACGATCGATTCAGTTGGGTGGTTGATAGACGATCGATACAGTTAGGTGGTTGATAGACGATCGATACAGTTAGGGGGTTGATAAAAGATCGATACAGTTAGGTGGTTGATGACGATCGATACAGTTAGGTGGTTGATAGACGATCGATGTAATTAGGTGTCAGCTGATATATGAATGATACAGTCTTATAGTTGATAAACGAGTGATATATAGCTAGATAATATTCTATTTGTTACCTATATTATGTATGGATCAGATTTTAGAATTGTTACAGTTACGACGTTATTGTAATGCAATAGATCTCTGTGTAAAAAGAATTTACCATCACAAGCTGTGACTTGTAAAATGTTTGTCTTCTCGAAAATGTTTCTCTTGCTGACCCACAATCCCGTTTTTCGCGTTTTCTTCACTATATTTGCACATTTTATATAATTATTTACTATTATTTTTATAAATTTTTAATAAAACATATATTGTATGTCAAATAAAGGGTTTAGAATACATTTTTATCATTTTTATACTACTAATTTGCTAATGTTTTGGCAGTTGCTTTGTACAAAGATGAAGCAGTGATATATTTATATCTCAATTTTTAAAAATATGATAAGGTAATAATAAGTATTTATAAATATCTGTATTCATATCATAAGAATGATAAATATGTTGTATTTGTAATTTTTTGTGTATTTGTAATTTTTATAAATTATAATTTATTTAAATTGGGAAAAGTCAATATATATATAATTATAAGTGGATATAATATCAAATCACTAACAAAAATCACTGCGTCAATCTCAAAATCCGTTTTCAAATTAAATGTGTCATCCTCGGTTACTAAAAATTAGTTGTATTATGTCTACTTTTTGAACGAATTCTTTTTTCTCTGTATCACAATCTATAGCTGCTAATATCCGCATGCACTAGTCTTAAACTCAAATGAATGTGAAATCAGAAGATTGCGCGACAGCATCAATTATATATCCTGTGCATAGCTTTTTC
Organism: Coelogynopora nodosa; assembly: GCA_034780555.1. NCBI lineage: Eukaryota > Metazoa > Platyhelminthes > Proseriata > Coelogynoporidae > Coelogynopora > Coelogynopora nodosa. Next base: position 12,666 of record JAUZND010080434.1, on the reverse strand, counting down.
TACACTCAATTTGTTCAGCTACTCGACATCATCTATCGAGAGGAAACGCTGATCAATGTCATCCGTTCCGTTACCAAGAACGGCCGGTCCATCCTGTTGACGGCCCTGCTGGCGGTGATTCTAATATATCTCTTCTCGATCGCGGGATATCTCTACTTCCAGGAGGACTTCCTGGTTGAGGTAGAGGGACTCCGACCGATTGTGAACTCGGGTGAGACATTAAATATGACCGATGATTGACCTGTACATACTCCATCGATTCTGCCGAATATTACGCAGGATGGACGCAAACTGTCGCTCCCTTTTATGAAGGAATGAGTGAAAATATCGCCCAATTATTCATAAATGGGTAAAACTGTCTACTGAGTTGATTAGAATAAATAAAAATACTATCAGCAAATTTTACATAAATGAGTAGGATATTGACCAATTTTACAAGAAGTAAAATACCGCCTGATTAATCTGGATGGACGAAAAATATATGTATAACGTCAGATCCTGTAAGACGGATCAGAATTAACACTTAACCCTCAAGAGCCCGGCTAAACTTACATCTTAATTAGCCCACCTGTCTACGTATGTAGACATATGTATGTTAATGTGATGCCGTAAATAAAAAAACTCAATAGAATCATAATTAGAAGCATAGTTTATTGAAATTATTATATATATATATATATATATATGTGTGTAGCATATATAAATTAAGTAGAATCATAATTAAATGCATAGTTTATTAAAGTTATTATATATATAGATATATATATATATATATATATATATACAATGTATGTAGCATATATATACGTGTATATTTACATGATTCCTAAAACGTTCCTATACGATATTTTTCTAATATATATTGCTAAAACCGATATAAGCAGTACTAAGTTGATTATTGTATACACACAAATGAATTACAAAAATCAGCTATTGTCACAATCACTGCATTTCACCACCTGGATTTTGTGATCCTTGCAAACATGTCGGTTACAGGTTGAGCACGAGAGCCGGGTTGATTTTCGACATTTCGCGATCTGACACTGACGGTTTTCCGGGCACATCTACAGCAGGGCGATTCCTCTTGACAGGGAAACCTCAGGCATGAAATGCGTCTTTGGACTGAGAATAGGAGTTTTCCTGGTCATAATGATGCTCCATGTTTTCCTGCACCAACTGTGCAGCCATCTTTTTGAGAAACTGATGCCGTGATTTTGTATATCCATTGCACTTCATAATGATGTATGCATTATTCGCTGCAATATCAATCATATTGAAGAAGTACACTAATGGATACCTGTTGGTTTTGCGCTTGCAGGAAAAGTTTTCCACACAGGAATCCATCAGATCCACACCGCCTTTGCCTTTGTTATAATCAAGAATGACTCTGGGTTTTTTGTCCTCCCGGTCGGATATTTCGTTCTTTGTGTGAAACGAACTCATCAAGAGCACATTTTTGTTCTTCTTTGGACAGCATGATGCAAGCACGATTCGGTGATTGAAGTCCCAGAGAAAACGTGTGCTGAGTACTTCCTGGTTTTTGGTAGTTTTTATTTCTACATTCTAGTTTTCATTTGGTACACTTCGACGATTGGCCATTATTGTTCCAGTGCATGTCAAATTTTTTGACAAAAGATCAACCACTAGTTCGTACGATGTGAAATACCTGTCAATGTAAATGTTTCTCTGTGTATTGTAATAAGGTCTTGCTAAATCCATAACAACATTTATGGCAAGTCCAACAGCTCTCTCACCATCTCGTCCAGCATATGCAGTACCACTGAGTGCGTATCCATTCGCTGCGTCGCACATCCAAAATATTTCGATACCGTACTTAGCTGGTTTTGCTGGCATGTAGGCACGTCCAGGTCTATAACCGTAATAGCCATACAGTTGTTCATCAATCGTGAGAGAATAGGAGGGTGTTTAGTGAAGTCGTAAAATTTTTTGAAATAAGTCCCATATTTCTCTTATAGCGGCAAGCTTGTCATTTTCTTGGCGTTCTCTTAGAGTCAATTTATTGTCAAAAGTGATGCTTTGTAAAATGTCCTTCATAAAATTTTTAGAAAATGAGCAACGGTAGAAAGGCCTGCTCTCATTTGTGGCGAAGAGCTATGACAGTTTGGATAAATTATCACGGTCAGCACCAGCGAGAATTACGGAACCAAGCCAAGCTTTCAATTCTCGAAAAGTAATCTTTCTTTTTCTTTGAACTCGAAGCCGTCTATTTGTTTGTTGCAAAATAGTTCTGAGAATAGGTTTGCTTATGAATAGAGAAAATGACTTAAATTCTGTTGTAGGATTGACGGAAGCACCATCATGAAATCTTATTATATTTCTGGCGAGTAGACGTGCAGGAGGAATAGCAGAGCGCCATTGTATGCCAGAAGGAGAAAGTATTACATTTTCTTGTTGATTGTCATCTGCTTCCTCATCATCTATACTCGATTCACTGCTGATTGACTAAATAACAAGTACAGTTGGTTATACGTTATTAGAGAAAGACAGAGAATGTCTACGTATGTAGACAGCCGGGCCAATTAAGTATAAGTAGTGATAACAGTTAAAATATATGTATGATAATATTATCGCTTTATAAACAGTTACAGAACAACACTTTAATGATGGATTTCAAATAACAACACCACATGTTTTTTTAATAAAAAATATTGACTAGATTATATGGGTTGTCTACGTATATAGGTAATGTCATTACTTAGGACTTCTCTTTTTATTAAATTATTGTTGGGTGTTTCTCATTGCCTACCTTGAGTATTAGTACAGTAGTTTCAGAACAGAAATTCTCAATAGTTATTTCATTTCATCGCACACAAGACACAAGCACAAAAAATTCTGAACATATATACACTGTAGAATGCATACAAAAACCATAAAAAAATCATATTAATTTTGTACAGTTTTAGTTGGTTTATTCTGTTTAAATTTGGTTACTTTCTGGAAAATGAATGTTTAGTTTTTTTGTCATATAAAAGGACCTCAACATATTATTGAAAATTCTAATAAAGCAATACAAAAAGTTTTGTAAAATAATCCATAAGTAGACAGACAGACATATGTAGCATGAAATACTAACTATATTTTATACAAATTCAGAGAAAACCGACGTTTAAAATTTATTTAGAAACAACTAAGACAAAAAATCTAATAAAAATTGAAACATTTAATAAAAACAGTCAATGCAGAATTGGAACTACCTAAAAAATATTTATAAATAATAAATATTTCAACTCATTTTCATAAGTTAATGTTATTTTTAAATATTTATTTCTCATGCCGCCAAATTTTGAAACTATTAAAAAAATTAAACTAAATTAAGAAAATAAAACTAAAAAGAATGCCTTGCCTGAGTGTGAAGAAGCAAATGTATTACTCAATGATATTACAATTTTAGATGTTTAGCCAACGTAAATCACGTCTATAACTATTATAGTGAAATTAACTTTTTCACTTGGATTCGAATCATCTGCATCATTATCAAAACATAACTAGTAAATAGGGTCTATCTATGTTTACTATCAATTGCAATTTATAACATAAATAAATATTTTTGCATTGCTTAAGTTAAATAACCAACGGTTATTCTCATAAATGTTTAAATGTAAAAAAATAAAGTGACATGGATTAACACAGAATTTAAACAATAATGAATATAAGAAATTGTTTTAAAAATAAAGGGAAATGGTTTTTTTAAATACAAAATGACCATAAACAACAATATAGTATGTTTACTTTCTTCAAGACCCAGCTGAAATGCTAAATTCTGCAAATGCTTTATCTTCTCCATGACCTGTTGAGTTGATAAGCTGCCAAAATCTGTTGTAAAACAAAAAGATAATTAATGTACAAAACAATACATTCTTAATGTGCACATTATAATTATAATAGTATATTTTAATTTTGCCCTTGTTTTGCAACAAATACTTTATCTATTTTTTCAAATATAAGAATCAAATGAGATTAAATGGTTCAAATATAAGTAAAATGTGTAAAACAGAGCATGGGAAAACCATTTTTTGTAAATTGACACAAGTATACCATGTTTACAACAAAATTCTGATAATATATCACAAATCCTTTTTATACAAATATAATAGTTTTCTTCATAACTGAACATAATTTCAAATAGTATGCAAATAAACCTATTTATTAAAATCTTAACATATTATAATTATCGCACATAATAATCAGATTTTCGAGCAATCGTGCATGTTCAAGAAGCAATCAAGCAATTCAAGAAGCACTGTATTTTTGGTAACAAATAATTAATTACATATAAGTGTAAATATAATGTAATAAAAAAATTGAACAAATAGTAATGTTGGCGATCCAATAAAGAAATAATATCAGATAAAATGTAATACCAAAAAATATAAGAAAATTATTATTTTATTTTAAACATAGCTACACTTTTTTAATTTTCAGCTAACATTTCAATGTTAATCAAACACAAAGTTTTGAAAATTATTTTTGAATTACAGTTCATAAACATATTAGTGTTAGCTATTATTAATAAAATCGATGGAAGTAAGTATAATAGGTAATATTTATTGAACAATGAAATCATTATATTGTAGGTTAATTTTTTTAGATATTAAAAATATCACAAACAATTGGTACAGCGCCTGGATCTCAATAGTCCTATATTAACACTTTAGTAAAACGGAACCACAATACTTTGAATCATTTGCCAAAAAAACATCTTACCGTGAATCATCTCCAAATCTTCCTTGTCTAAGTCAGTACCATACTTGGCTGGAGTTTGTAGATTTATATCTCCCTTGATAACAAATATTAAAATAATTTAAACAATAATGAATACAAGAAATTGTTTTTAAAAATAAAAAAACCATACTTGTCTCGCTGACAAAAATTCTGTGACTCCAGGAACTAAAACAAAAATATATTGATATTGTCATACCATCAACATACTATTAGGATGTAATTCATATAACATACTTTGTTCAGGCCATAAATCGGGTGATGCCCTGTCCAGATTCTCATGATTCATTAAACCTTGGTCTGTTTCACCTTCCATGTCTAAAATATACAATAATTAAATTTAAAATGAATTTCTAAAAAACAAAATAAAATGTATTGAAATTTGAAATAATTAAGAAAATAATAACAAACAAACACCAAAAGATTATTGCAACACATAATAATTTATTTAAAGTAAAAATATATATTATTATAAGCAACTTGGGTAGATACATATTTTTCAGAAGGGGGAGTGAATATGAAAAACAGTACAACTAACCATTTCTTTAAAGTATTACAAACCATATTAACACGATAAACAAGTGTATCCATAATGGTGTATGGGATAGATTCCCAGGTGAGTCAATGTGCATAGTAACAAAATAAGGTTTTTGGGGTAAATCATATTATTGAACACATGGAACTAGTTTGTAATGTCTGTAATGTATATTTTTGCTCACTTTTTTTATCATGATCATAATTTAAATAGTTACGTAATTAATAATCTATATTACTAAAATGTTAAAATTTTTATGGAGCATTAGTACAGAAGAGGAAATTTATTAGGATGTATCACTAGTATAAAAAAAAAGCTCATCCACAGTATTTAAAAAAACAACCTAACATTCAGAAGAAAATGGAAGCAAAGGGTAAGACCCAAATCAGTATTGAGAATGAAAAAAACACATCAATAATTAAATCAGAATAAAAAGGGAAAATCAACATTTGAAAAGGAAAAATAAGTATTGAAAATATTACACAAAAGGCACACCAGTATGTCAATAATTATTATAGCATGTCAATTCATAGAAGGAAAAGCATATATATATCCATTGTTAAGAAAGAAGTGTCAATTCAAATTTATAAATAAAGAAACAGGATAAAAAAGTTTACCAAGGCCCATACCAAATAAAAATGAACTTCCTTCAGTTATGGATAAATAAAAAATAAAATTTAATTAGGTCGGGCAGATAAAATAACATTTGTTTCAAAATTTATTTTAAGGTTTTATATTTAAAAATTGTAATTAATGTATACATGTGATCATAAATCATATAAAAAATAAAGATATTATTATTTTTTATTCTATAAAGAACAGATTGCTAGATACTTTATTTGCTTAACTGATTACTAATTAGTTGGACCAAATAGCAATTTTGTATTTGGTCCATGACATATATATAAATGTTTATATATTTAAATTAAATTTCATATGCCTAAACTTTTTTATATATAGCTCTTTAGTTTCATGCATGTGAAATATATACAAATACATTACTTCAATAGTGATCATGTTTATTTGTCTGAACTAATGAATACTGCAAGGTCAAATAAGTAAAAATAAACAATGAATTCATCGCCTAGAGTAGAGTAACAGTATTTTAGTTAGGATCTAAGTTCAAATATGTTTTTAAATTTTTATAAATAAAATACAAAAGATTGACCACAAATTATATTACAGCCTGGTACATAGTATTTGTCAGGAATAATTTCTCTAACAATATTCCAATCTCCCTGACAGCTTAACATTTTAAATTTATTTTATGTTTATTCATATATGCATAAATATATACAGAGGATGGTATGTAAAAAATCTATTTTATATAAATTAGTATTTTGAAAACCATGAAAAAATGCAATAAAAATATAATATTAATATTCAGGCATGTGATTAAGAAGATATTGAAAACCAACAACAGGGTTGCCACACTTATAGTCAAACTATTTTCTCAGATTTGAATACATAATTTAATAACTAAATGAAAACCACCAGAAGAAAAACATATTTTTCCAATTACACTTGTAAAATTATACACAAAAACAGATTAAAAAACACAGAAACACTATATGGAATCATACACAGTTTAAATAAAATACAAAAATTACAACACGGAAAGGGCTTTTTCAAATGCTGCTAACTTGTCATTCAAAGTATTCACACAGTCCCTTTTCAACTGTCCTTTATAAGATGAATTATACTTAAAAATGTAGAATCATATACAGTTCAAATAGAATACAAAAAACATAAAAAATTACAACATGGACAGGGCTTTTATTATTAAATAGATAAAGAAATAGTTCATTGCTTCCACTGATAAAAAACACATGTTTACTTTTTCCTAAAACAAAAAATATTTGTGTCAAGAAAATTACTTAGTAGCCTTTTATATTTAAGTTGAAGCTAATTTTAATGACTAATCCCAGCCAGGATTTTAGATTTCTAAATTAAAGGACTTTTTAGGTTTCCTAGTTGTGTGGCAACCCTGCAAGAAAATAATAGTTGCAAGAGGAGCAAGCAATGGCAATTTTTGTTAGGCCTTTTAAAATAATTAGTAAAAGAAATTACAATGCAGAATTTAGGGTAACTTTTCATATTTGATATGAAAAAAAGGTCTAAAACATACAAGTTTGCAAATTTGGGGGGTGGAGGGAGGTTAGTTTTTTATTGCAGATTTAGGAACATTACAATAATGGTTTTTCAGCTTCAAAGGCCCACATGCTCAAAATTTCCCTGACAGCTATGAACCCTGCATAAGTTTATGAATGCAAAATTATATTACAAATACTATGAAATATACTATACAAATATTAACTAGTATATACTAATATTATTCCAGCCAAGGGCCAATAATGAAATTATTTATTATATATTTAATTTTAATATTTATATTTTAATTTTAAATAAAATAACCTATTATATCTGATAAGTAAAATCATGAAAAAATTATGAATGAAAATTTTAAAAGTGTGTTGATAGATACATTAGTATATAAATTCAAAAAAATCTTAAAAAATGTTTATTTATATAATAAAATATGTATTTACTTGCAACATAAATAATATTATAGTCAGAGACTAACATTAAAATCTAAAGTACATTTAAATGTTGAATAAAAATTTAAATTTGAAAAATATAACATACATTTTAATGTGTTGCAGTATATTAAAGTTAATAAAATATATTAAATAGATTAGGTTTAAATAAAGTATAAGTAATAATAAATTATTTCAGATCCACTTTAATGAAGTAAACATTATTTAATGATTTTTATATAATTATTATGTAAATTATTTAAAAAAACTTATTTTTATAAATATGTTACATTTAATAACTGTAATAATCATTTATTATGTAATATTACATGTGTGATAATAATATCAGTAAAATAATAAATACTGTAGAATACTATATTTTGATTTCAATACATGATAATAATTCATATCATTTTATATATCCCTATAAATATCACTAAATTAAATTTATGAAAATATATAAAGTTTACAACTTTGAATAACATATAATATATATACTGTTAAATAAACTGTTAGTATTGTCCTGATTTGAAGAACACTGTCCCAATGAGACACTAAGCAAGACACTATATGTCCTGATTTGTTCACATGCCCTAAATTTCTTTGGATTACTTGATTACATATAATTTAAAAATTATTATATAACATGATTTAGCATACATTAAGAATATGGACATTGATGTCTCATAATTAAATATTCTTGTCAGGCATTAATTGTCCATAGTTGGTTAATTTATTTGTACACTATTTGCTCAGATTGCAGCCAAGAGCATTTTTAACAAAAAATTGTTTAGTGCAGATACAGCATCCTCAACATGTCCTGATTTGGCATAGGCCATATGTTGGACAGTCTGTATATATTGTTTTAAATATAAACAAGTACAATTATAATCAGTTTAAATTAAATTATTGTAATTTGGACTATTGAAAAGCAGTACCTAGAGTGCATTAGTAGTACCTTCAAAATATAAATAGTAGAATATTGGCAAACTGTACTACAGACATGTAAATTTGACAAATATATATATGTAAACATAATAAAACATATAACATATTAAAAACAGATTGTTGCTTTGTTGCAATAATTTAATGTATATGTATTCAATAAGTCAATGTATGCATTACTCAGCAGGAGTATCAATTGTATGTCCTTGTAGTGTACAGCTTTATCACACAGTTCATTGGCTTGTGTCTCAAGCAAGCTCACATCACCGTCCAATTGCCTGCTATGTTTCCACAAATTATTCACTTCTTACATTTCTTCTGCCTCTTTTTTATAACTTGAAACTTCCTTCTTCTTATTATTATCATTGTCTGCCAGAAATTTGTGATTGTTTGACCTGGCTGAACCAGCAGCAGCAAGTAATTGGTCAGTCAAGGTAAACTATTACAAGTTCAATTAAATATTTGCTTACCATGCAAATATGGTTAATAATGGATCTTTGAGATACAAGTTATACTCTTTCAGACAAATTTACATCATCAATGATAATGTGTTTGTTCAGACTAAATTCCCTTTCAATTACACTTACAGCCTTTCCATGAGAGGCAAAACCAGTAGCATCTTTATGATCCACCATGCACAGGTGGGATAATTTGAGATGATGAAAAAGCAGTACTTTTATAATAAAAACAGTAACTTTATGCACAAACAGTACTTTAGCAGTAAGTATACTGAGTGTAAAAGCTGAGTGTAAAATTCCTACAATTCTGCACAATTACATTTTATACAGCCATACTTAAGAATTAATATATTACTGAAAAGTGACCATTGTGTTTTTTGACCTTGTAATAGTTACTGTTTAAAAACAGTATTAAACCCAAAACATCAGTCATGGCCATGCCGGAAACATAATGGTCAACATTACAAGGTCAAGAAACAAAATGGTCATTTTTCAGTAATATATTAATTCTTAAGTATGGCTGTATAAAATGTAATTGTGCAGAATTGTAGGAATTTTGCACTCAGCTATATTAGTATACTGTATATATTCATAACAATTTTCAAAAGTCAGATTTTAAAATAATTAGGACATTTGCTATAATATCAAGGCAGTAAAAATCACATCAAATATCAAGGAAATCGGAACACTTGTCAAGTCTGCTATAAGTTTTGAGATGACTTTATAAAGACAAAGCTATACCTATTATATACAAATATTATAAATGGATCAATAATATTGTATTTGAAAAATATTATGTCATTATTTATTATATAATAGTAAGTTTTCAATAGTATTTTACATTTAATTTAAAATATTATATTTAATGATTTTACATAGAAAAGTATAACTTTTGTCATTGTATTTATACTTAATTGATATTATTATTGTCATTTTTGGTTATCAATGATTAAAAATAATTTACTTATGTGACGTTAAATATTACAAGAAAAAAAATTAATAGAACAATCATAACAAGTATAATAAATTTAGAAAAAATATTGTTATATATTTTACAAGTGAAAGGTGCGAAATAAAGGCAACCATATTTTACGTCATTAACAGAAATCTAAAATCAACTTTACACAAAACGAAATTTTAAATATATTTAAACAAAATTAAATAATACATATATATTTAAAATAATATATACCTATAAACTTAATAAAAACTTCAAATATTTAGGTCATAAACGTGTAATAAAATGTAATTTACAACAAGATTATTTGTAGAATACTTACAACCATTGTATTTGAGAAATTATAGACTACTATAAGAGAATATGCAACAGATCGAAAAGCACTTACCAACCGACTGTCCAGACATAATTGAAATTATATTAGCAATGCTTAGCTATTCTATAATATATGTGTTAAAATTTTTATGTATGCATAAGGCATTCTTGTTTAGTTCAGGGACACCTACAATTCCTGGGTGTCCCTACTTTAGTTTAACGAATTTATATAGACTCGCATTAAATAAAAATATAAAGCGCGGCCCGTGAATTTTATATTTAAACCTAAACATTACATATTTAATGAGTTTTTCATATATTAAATATTCATTTCTATACCAGTTTAACTGCATATAATTTATTAATTATTTATTGTTTTTCAAAAATTACATTACATTATCATTTACAATATTTTAATTTTATAATAATTCCGGACAAAACTTATTAAAAAGGGTCGCATATTAAATATCATCAGCAGAGGCGTCGGAATAATAGTTTGTAACAATAGATGTCCAATAAATGCCTAACTTTATTTTGCATAATCATATTATACTGAACAGACATTTTATATCCAACGTACATTAACTTCCGACGCGTCTTCTTTCTGACAACCTTACAATATATCTATTATAATCTATATTTTATAGTAATAATTTATTCGAAAATTAAACAATATTATTTAGGATTTTGATGTGCCTTTTTATCCAAAAAATATGTTAAAATCAACAATAGAATACAGGGTTATTTTGCCATGGCTGATATCTTTCCCTGGCATTTATAAAATTAGAATACTACTCAAGAAAAGTAGGTTATATATTCTAATGTAAATATCTGATTAGAAATTATAATATATATAGCTATATTTTACTTAGATGCAAATACACTCACAAGAGTTAACAAGTCAATCTATAAAATTTTTGAAATTTTGACAGTAATTACAGACAAATGTGCATACGATGGGACGGAAAAATAAAACTATACGATTTTCAATTTTTTGCCTTGTTTTCTCTGAAATTTTCACTCAATTAAATTTTTTAAAACTAAAATGAACCCTGTGGTAGAATACATTTTATAAACACTTAATAATTAAACTTTATTAACTTCTTAACATATTAGTTATGCTACGTTGAAATTATGTAGTTTTTAAATAAATATCGTTTGCAGTTTCAAAATGTATTAATTAAATAAAACAATAGGTTTAGTAGAAAATAATACTTTATTTTGTGTGTGTATCTACAAAATGTTTTATGATTAACACTGAAAGTGTAAGTAACTACATAATATCGTCAGGAAATGCTTCTGTAAATTGTGGAACACCTAAAACGAAGAATAGGCAAAATTAAGGTCATTGAACATGTTGTAATGTTTATAATATACAATCAATGAATCATTTTTAGTTTTTTATGTCGATAAAAGTAAATCCAATAAATGCAAGATCAGCAATGTTATCCTTTTTACATAATAAAATGTGTAAGTCAAACTGACCCTTATGAATGGCCAATTCACAATGATGTTATAACAATGTGTTAGTATATAGTTGATTTCTTAATTATGAGAATAAATGCACAGAATTCAAATACATTTGAAGTTTTTGACAATGTTTAAATACTTCAATACATTTTAAGCAACCAGGGAAGTTGATGAGTCAACTATTATGTTTACCCCAATTCGCACATGAAACGGAGGTTAAGAAATTAAGTTTTTTATAATATTGATCTATAAGTTTATCTCATATTATATACATTATAACTTGAATAATGAAATTATTTATTAAAATAACCAGCAGTTTTAAATAATACTCAAATAGCATTTATACTACTTATATCTTATTTATAAAAGTAGTATAATTAAAAAAATATACAAAAAAAGATTTTACGATCTGGAATCAGATGCAAAAAGAATTAAGTCAGTTGGTTGCATTGATCAAAAGTTATAGCATATATAGGTCAATGTATAGCATATTATGGTTAATTTCCCATCGTTTTCCTAGTATACTGGAGTTATAACGTAATCAGAGGTAATAACAATTTTATTTAACCGATAACTCTTTTTGAAAATAAAAATAGCTCGACAAGTCTTTAGAAGGTATCTATATACCAAATTTCAGCTTAATCGGATGATCGGTTTGTTTTTCCAGGGGGGGGGGGTTAAAATACCACCCCCCTCCATGTAGAAAAC
>JAUZND010080423.1:0-16105 GCA_034780555.1 Coelogynopora nodosa | reverse complement strand
ATATAGTCATATAGTCATATAGTCATATAGTCATATAGTCATATAGTCATATAGTCATATAGTCATATAGTCATATAGTCATGTAGTCATATAGTCACATAAGTGAATATTCACATAATTGTTATGCAATTTAATTTTTACAATAAATTTAGATTGTCAGCCATTTAGTTTATTTAAAGTATATATTACATTTTGAACATGTTTGGCAATTTGTGTCTTACTTTTGGTGTTCCGGACGTCCTTTTGGGATACCATTTGGTTATACAAAATGTATACTTTAAATAAAATAATGTTTTACAGTTTAGATATTCTCCTGCGGTGTCAGTTTTGTTCTAAATTGTCTTAATTATTTCCAATTGGTGATACAAGTGAATTTCCACCAAGTTATTATGATATTTAATTATGGTGTGTGTTTAGATGGTCCGTCATTTAGTTCATTTACTATATATATTATATTTTCTTACATGTTAGATAAGATTGTTTGATTTACATAAGTTCATTACTATAGGCTTAATCACACGATTGATGTGTATTCTTGACTTTGATCATTATTTTGCGCAATTTTGTTCCACGGATGAAACTACAATGTGTGGCATAGTAAAATAAATAATATATTTGCAATAATATCGATCAATCATAAATGAATAATATTACTAAATAAGTGTAGATTTTCTATAGTACCTTTACCTATTTGTGCTATTGATTTTAATCAGGGTACACCCATCAGTTCTCAGATGTAGACGTAGCTATGTCGACACAATTGAACTATGATTTTGTCACCACTACCTTATAGTTCTGTGGACGCTACACACAGACGTGCAACACATAATGCGGTAGTTGCGCTCTTGATTTCTTGCAATACTATTAAACATATATATTACGAAAATAGAGAAGGTAAGAGAATGTGTGAGACAGGAGAGATACATCGGGGTGAGTCTCTTTGAAAGTGCCATTGTAGTTGTCACTCTGTACTATACAACTGCACAAACGATCATATACAATATAAGAAAGTGCAGCGGGTGTTAGCAACTTTCCAAGAAATATAATCATTTTGTTATAAGTAACTCCAACTTTCAAAAATTACCCATAACTGCGTAACTTACTTAAACCTTGAAAAGAATACATCTATTATCTAATTTTGTAACTTGTAAGTCTTACATTGTAGTTAGTAATTCGAGGTAAATAAAATCGTATTAATTGTTTCTTGTTTAGAATGAAGTATTATCATTACTTTTAAATATCTTACTTATTTTTGAATATCATTAGACTAAATAAGTATACAAATATAAATAATGTCTTAATGATATGTTTTTACAGACGAACATGTTCAAAAAACTACATTTTTTATTTGAATTATTTTATCATGTGGTCAAAAACATAATGGGCGGTCGGTATATTACACCAATATTTATATTAGAGTCGATTAGAAAAATAATATCATAGACGAAAGGCTGTTAACTTTCGAGGTATATAATTTCACAAAACATAATATAGTGGGTTACAACACAAATTGATATATTTGTCTAATTATTATTTGCATACTTGTACATATTTTTAATGGTTTTTTTGGTATTTTTAAATGGTTATGGTTTTGGTATTTTTAAATGGTTATGGTTTTGGTATTTTTAAATGGTTATAGTCGTGGTATTTTTAAATATATAAATAGAGAGTTTGAAAGAATGATGTAAGTAGCAATGTAGCTGTACTGTTTACAACACTTTTCTGCATTACCAATAGATTTATTTATTAATACAGTAACTGTTTGTAAAAAGTAAATGATTTAAACTGTAGCTAAAGCATATGGTTTAGTTAGAGTCATTAAACTAGTAAATAAACTACTGCAGACAAAGGCACACAGCAATAACTCCTTGCAAGTTTCCAGAAAATGTAATATTTCTGGTATCTGTACCTCCTACTTCAATACAAGCGCAACTGCATTAAAATAATTGTATGCTTTCGTTGGGGAATACTTTATATATTGAGAACATAAATATGTGGTAATACATTAAAACAATTCTTCCCTTCGAAATGACCATACTTACAAGTTCCCTCTTTCTGATAACGCTTTGAAATCTTCGTATAATTAAACTGAAATGTGTTTTAATTCAATGTGCATGTCAACTACTTCAGTGTTATCCTCATCTTTATTTACTATTCTATTTGATTTATATGTAAAGCATACTACGTAATTATATAAGATTTTCAATGTTTGTTAATTTCTTTTTCATTCACTACATTTCTAAAATCTTGTTCAGCTCATTAATATGTAGTTATTAAATCGTAATGTCAGGAAATTGTACGTTTATTTTATTTATTTTTTAACTTTTTAATTATATTGAATATAGTATTTTTGTCAGTAGTTTTGGCATTCATTTATGCATAAATACATTTCATGATCACTTATAAAACAGTGACTCTGCCAATAGAAATGTGTAAATGCATTTTTTTAATTAAATGCCTTTTTACTGAGCTGGTTGATTAAACATTATTAAAATATATTATTAATATTAGTTCAAATATATTTATGCCCTGAGAATTTTGCCGACCGTATTGAGATGATTCCACTCTATGTTCCTTTTTCACATTGAGCTAAAATGTATCATTTTATTGTGGATTTCTATAGACCTACACGTATAATTGTGCCGTTCTCAGCCACTGATTTAACCCATATATAACTATTTCATCTATGTATAGCGGACATGATGTAGTTACCATACTAAGTTGTCTTACCTTTAGAACGTAATTCCAAAAGTCCAAATGACCTATATACTAAATAATTATATCTATTCTCAAAAATGTCCAAAATTCATGCCATTTTTCCTTTATTCATTTTCAAAAATACTATCTCTCTGTGACTTCATCGAAATATAGAACGCACATAAAATCCATAAACGTGTTCGGAAAGAGTTTGATTATTGCTAATTTGTTTGTAGATATGAGTGAATACGTACTATCTCCTTACCAGACATCAAATAATTCATCTGTGACAATTAAAAACATTTTCTCTCTAAAGGTACGAATTTTGACCTCACGTGTTCTTTGTAAATATAGTTAAACCAATTTTTTTTCTTCTAATTTTGTTACCTGTAAATGTTTCCTTCACTTAGAAAAGGTCAACATCACGGTATACAAGCTTCGTCCACGCAAACTTTTTAGAAATAAAAAAGGCAATACTTTTACCTTCCCGGACAAAGAATCTTAAAATTTATAAAAAGCTTTTTTTAAAAGTATTTTAATTTATATATTTGTTACATTCTTTTTGTGAGGTAATAGTGATATGTACATTTTTATAATTCATGTTTTTTAGTTGGTTAGATATTATAAATAACACATTTATAGTGGCAACGATTCAATCGCGTACAACATTAGGCCTACTCTCTCAAGCTGATGAAATAAAAACAGTTTTCACACTCAACAACAATTGCCTATGTTTTTTGTTTTCTGCTTTCAAAACATTGTTAAAATTATATACAAATATATATACATCAAAATAAAATAGTGTTTTCAGATAAATTCAAACACAACTTATATATTTAAATATACAAGATGCTTATCAGACGTAAAACTATAACAGTTATATTTTTTGGTCAAAAATAGTCAGATCAATAAAATCAAATTTGTCTTTTAATTCTTGATGAAATGCAGCGAAATCATCTTTGAAAATCTTTTTCAGGTGCTCAATGGTCTGGTTGGTAAGTTTCTTTTCGGGTTATCTAAAATTGAAAAGACAACTTTAAGATAAGTTTTCCTTTGAAACTAGTATTCGTCTCAAATGAATTAACTGGTATTGACACATAAACTAGTATTGGTCCATATTACATAAACTAGTTTTTGTCCCTATTACATAAATTAGTAATGGCTGGTTTTCTTTGTTGGGGCACGATATATTTATACATGAAAATATATGCTGTACATTTAAATTAAATTCAAATAATAATAACTTAATTTTATCGCAAATGCTTAAGAAGACACTTAGTACAATAATTATTAATTTTTTACCATTTCCAAATTGTGTTGGATTTCTTCAACAAGGTTGGCAAAATTAATTTCATATGCATGTTCACCAGAGTTAGATAAGTCAAAATGCAGTTTCTCTGCAATTTTTAATCCAAGCCAACCGTCAACTTTGTACTTTGGTTCAACCAAAATGGGAATTATGATTTTATTGCAGTCAATGCAATACCGTGCTTCTAAAATAAAATAAAACAGACTCATATTTCAAAAAATGATTTAAAGCAATAATTTAATTTTTTACAACAAAAGAACAAAAAACAACACAAAAAGAAACAGAATAAAAGAACAACAATAGTTGTAGAAATAGTAGTATGAGGACTGTAAATTCTGTATCAACTACCCTTCATACCCCCTTTTCCACCATCCCTCCCTGCCAAAATTAAAGAATATACTCCTTTTGTCAATTATACTTAAGCAGTTACAATTTTTGCTTATTTTGGGGAAAATTCAGAACGAAATAAACTTTGCAATAGACCATATCATTAAAACAAATTATATTAATCAGGAACACGTTTAATAATGTTTTTTGTATGAAACCACATTTCGAAATATAGAAAAATAAATTTGATTCAAATTGTACTATTCCTGTGAACAAATAGTATCACAAAAGAACATATTTTGAATACAAAAACTAACAAAATATATGCCTACTATGTAAGATAATATAACATACTTGTATATATTAATTTTGTCAAATGGCGCACCAATAAAATTATTGGACAACAAACACACACATATAGTGAATAAAATGCACGATTATTGCTTACAAATGTACTCATATCACTAGTCAGATGTACTCAGGAAACATATTTTAAAAAATATACAAAACGACAATTTAAATTTCTTAAATAATAAAATATAAATCAAAAATATATACATTAAATAAAACATACTGGGCAGTTGATAAACATTGCATATGTCTAATAAATAAAAAAATAAATAAAGAAAAATAACTCTCCTATATATTCAACAAGGTTATACAAAGGTACATATGAGGTGTACACAAGGTACATATGAGGTGTACACAAGGTACATATGAGGTGTACACAAGGTACATATGAGGTGTACACAAGGTACTGTATAATGCACGAGAGCTTAGTTCGAACAAAGATTTGTTGTTTCTGTCGACTTTTCTACCATTTAACGAGAGTAAGTTTTTCCTATGTACGGAGATATTCCTCTAGAAATCCACTACCTACTGAACTGAAAAGACAATTGGAACGAATTTTGCACAAATACAAACGAAACATAACAAATGTGCTTTACTGACCATAAAAAGGTTTATTTTTATTTTAGATTATACTAACACTATCAAATTATATCGAATAATGATAATAATTCTAACAAAACAAATAAGTTAAAAATAATATTTACAATTACAGGAATGTTGGAATTCATTGTCTAATATGATTCATATGATTCATCGTAATGAATCATAATTGACACAATATTCACTATGTTCAGAATAAATGTTCAGAATAAATGTTCAGAATAAATGTTCAGAATAAATGTTCAGAATTTACATCTTTTTTATTGTAGTTAATTGAATTGTGAAAATGATTAAAATATTGAATTAAATTAAAAAATTGTAAACGTTATTTTTATTAATAAAATGATATTTTAAATAGTACACGGTATCTTGCAGTGTCGTCTTTTGTTTTGTATTGTTATAACTATTTCCGATTAATCATATAAGAGAATTTTCACCATATTATCATAACACTTGATTTTTTTAATAATTTTGTAACACATAATTTTCAATAATTTCGATGGTCCATTATTTTAAACATTTACAATATATGTCATATGTTCTTACTTGCTAGACAAATTTTATCTTATTTTCGGTTATTGAGAATATCTTTTTTGCGATGCTATTTGGTTATGCAAATCGTGAAATTTGAATATTATTGAATTATTTATATTTTAAAATATTATTTCGTGCTACAAAATATTACCGTTAAACGTTATTATAATTTTATTTAAATGTGGAGGGTCTCTTGTATATTGAATGGTGAAATTGGGTAGTAAATTGTGGACTTTAAATGCGAGCGCGCGATAACATACGTTCATTACACTATGAACTTAATTACAATAGTGACAAGTATTACTGGTCTTAAACATGATAGTCTTCATAACTTGTCCAACTATATTATTGATATTATCTAAATATTGTGCTACGTCGATAGAAAAAGGGAATTGGTGAATTAGTGAACACAAGTTTTATTACGTAATTATTACAGAGCCGCTACTTATATTAAGTTATGATAAATAAAATAATTTTCTAAAAATAATTACTCACCAGAGCGACATGGTGTACTATTCATATATTCCGACGAAACACAAACTAAGATAATCTTTGAATTTTGAACTCCTTCGGTCATTTTGTCATAGTTGTTTCCCTTCATGTCGTCGGTATCAATCCACACCTAACATAAAACACACACAAAGTTTGCTATACTGTATAAATATATAACCAACACTACAGATAACGATGATAATCGTATTTTTAGAAGTTTAATATATTATACGATATATATATATTGAAAATACACATTGACCAAACAAATTTGAAAATAAAAAAACAGTTGAACAGAATACAAACATTGAATGAACATGGTGTGAACAATGCACTCAAAGTAATAGTTTTGTTTAAATAACAGCGCGTGCTATTCATAATACATTTATTAAATATAATTAATATATGTAAAAGGTTTGTCAAAAGTGTTGTTCTAATACCAAATGAGGTTCTGTTTATTCACCTGAAAATGCTTTCCTTTGAGACGTGAATGTATTTCATCAACAACTGCCTTGTTTGTATGACAATAGCTGATCATGATTTGTTGAGCTGTTGATGGGTCTCGTCTGCCCTCGTTTGTATCATTAATAGACCTATTCATTGGGGATGATACCCGCTGTAGTGGTGCTGTAACACTTTGGCCTGGTACAGTGAAGCTGCCGGATACTGAAGGGTCAGTCAATGTAATCATTTTTAAAACAATTACATAAAATCAGTGAAAGTATTCGAATGTAATTCACACATATTTTCATCGTGATCTATATTAATAATTGGAATGTTTAATGACATTAAATTGCTTAAACATAGACTAGAAATAAATACAAATACAACAATAAAATATAAAGAAATTGTTTGTTTTTGATTTTCTACAGTTAAGTATATGTACTCAACATTATTTTAGTGGCAATATTTCAAAATATTCCACCATATTATACATAGTTTACTTCTTTTTAAATCGAAGACCTCGTTTGAAAAAGAAGTTACTTTCATTATTTATTTTATTGAAGAGATAGATGGACGTTATATTATAACTAAACTTTACATTTACAGCATTTTGCCCATACAATTATATATCATACCTTTTTGTTGGAGAACCCATAGAGCTCCCATTCGTGCATTTTCCATCTTGACAATAATTTCTTTGAAATCTGATTCAGATTGAAAATTTCGTTTCTTACACAAATCAGGAATATACTGCTGTTCAAGTACAGATTGCAGTTGACTCCGCATTTCTTCCTTGTTTTCCTCCTCAAAAGCAAGCGTCCAAATTGTTAGGAAAGCAACTTCTCGCTCTTCCGCCATTTCAGATTCAGTCATCAACTTCAGGACCGGAATCACACCTTGTTTTACAAGCTGGCGTTTGTTGGTGTCGTTCCTTGCGAGGCGCTCAATACCTTGAATTTATGAATTGATTTTAGTAACACTTTTATTTTTAATAACAATAACAACATAACTAAAAACTATATTATTTGTTGGATACCGTAGACATAATATTCATATAAAAGTCAAGACATAGCCTACTAGTTAGTGATCATTAATGCAGGCTTAAATTCAGTTACACAGGTTGGATTCCTGTTACACAGTGAAAAATCTAGTTATAAAGTTTATAACTTCTATTATGTGCGTTAAAGTCGAGTAATGTATAATAAGCTAACGTTTTATAAAAACAATTAAGCCAGGTTTTGCATGCTGATTACCGTTGGCCAGTTCAATTCTGCTCATTACGATGTGATGTCCGACAGTTGCTATATTTCGTTCTGAGTTAACAGCATTAAGCAACAATTCAATGATACGATTAATCAGTCTTCCTTCACTTAAGAAGAGTTGCGCTTCTTGTTCAGTGGCAGCATATGCGCAAAATAAAAGCGCAAAGAACTGGAAGATTAAAAAAATTCGTGCGGATAATGTGAATTAATATTTTATTTGACGATTCAATATTTTCACAACAATTTTGAATTGAATGAGTTATGTCGCAAATATAGGTATCATTCCCTGAAACTGTTGAAACAGTTAAGTTTTTAAATTATATAAGGGTAACAAGTAACATAAACATATGAAGACTATTTGAAGACATTTGAAGACTATTTGAAGACTATTTTCGTATTGAACGTTTTGTTCAGCGATAAAAAAAACATTTCATTGCGCACACATATTTTTTATAAGCTTTATCTTAATTTAAATAACTTTTCAAATTAAATTCGTTTAATTTTAGTTTTTCGAGACCAGTTTGATCTACATCTTAATTTTCAGTAAGGAAAGTGTTATAACCTGTACATAATACAAGTAACGACAAATTTGCAGATATTTATGTTCGTTGAATAACAATTCTACCTCAGTTGTATTAATACAAGTTATATTAATATAATTATATGTATAACTTAATAATATACATATCAGTGTATATATTGTATATGAGTTTATAAAAACCATCGACTGATTCCATTCAGATAGAAACACTGTTGAATAATTTAGTAATTTCGCTTTTGTATAATTATTATAGTCTCACAATTCTTACATTATTAGCCACTTAGACATTATTGTTCGTCCTGACTAACTAACATAATGCGAAATATATTTAGGCAATTCCAACTTTATGATTGAAAATAGACTTATGTTACATTTATGAAAACTTTTTTTATAATATGTCAAACTTAAGCTTAAAAAGTACTTTTACATATTATATAACATATGAGATGAACGAATTCCATAGGTAAAGAGTGACCCTTCGTTTTAAGTAATATCATCAATGCATTTATTGTTTCTTGAAATAACAATATAATATTCTGACAAATTCAATATATTTCAAAATAATTTTTTTATAATTCAATTAAATTTTTCAATAAAAATGATGAAACGATGTTTGTGAAAATACTGTAAATAAACAGTATATATATAGTTTGACTTACAATGTACATGAAAAAAGTTGCATATTTTTATTAATGTTTATATTTATATTATAATCATAATTTATCCATTTTTATTTACTTTAATTGTTTCGTCATATCCAGTTGTCATTAATGGCTTCACTGTGGCGATCATATTTTTTTCTTGAATACGTAAAACATTTTGCACTCTACCAAAAAGCATACAATTCCTGGGAACTTCGATTGATAAATCCAATATTTCTGAAAAATTCTGAAACATAATATATAACATTAATTACGCGTATTTGTTCAAACAACTCTGTTCTGTGTAACACTGTTAACATCGTAAAGTAAATCAAACGGACGCAATTAGCCTATGTTAGTCTCTATTAGTATTTTAGTATATTAGTCTTAATTAGTCTATATTAGGCTATATTAGTATATATTAGTCTATTAGTATTAATTAGTATACATACAATATATTAGACTATATTAGGCTCTATTATGCTATATTAGGCTCTATTAGGCTGTATTAGGCTCTATTATGGTATATTAGGCTATATTAGGCTGTATTAGTCTCTATTAGTTTATATTATTCTCTATTAGTCTGTAATTAGACCTCTATTTTACTATTTATATTGTAAAATATTGTGTAATCTAAAATCATCCACCAAAAATTAATACATTACAAAATTCGGTATATTTTAGTAGAACATGAATTTAGTATTATGATTTATAATAGCTTTTAAACAGGTAAACACAAATTAATAAATAAAAAATATTCATTTGAAAATACCACATCCTATAGGCGCATATAAATATCTATACCGTATTGATTTAATCATTATAAGTATGACATGTAAAGTTGTTTTGAGAGATAATTATGAAAACCTACAAATCAAAATATTGAACAAAATCAAATTACGATTCTTTTTACTAAAGTAGATTGATGATGTATGCAATGAAAAACATAACATAATTTAATCTTTCAATGATTTGGGGGGGATAATGCGTAAACCAATAAATATTTTAAAATTATGTTTGGAAGTAATCAATACATATTATTGCGAATATTATGACATTATCAATGTTATGATAATAAAAAAAAAGTTTTATGTAAAATTTACGAATTTCTAAAATTATCAAAATTTACATTTCCAGCGTTTTCTCACCTTTCGTATAAAATTATTTTTAAATAAGTGGGAGAACACTTTTTTCCTTATTGATGTTAATCAAAATATGATCATCACCAATCAGGTATTATCAGAAATTTATAAAAAATAATTAACAACAAACAAGATGTAAAGAGAAAATGAATAAGTAATCTAAATGGTTTCAAACACGGGATGATCAACTGGGTATTTTAAACATTTCAACTTTTAATCGTGACCTCCAACAGAATCAATTCTTTCGGAGAAGACTTAGTGAATGTGCATGGTCTGTATGTTGTTCACAATATTGTCTATTAAATAATTGTAATTATTTTATGTTTGCTATTATTTGTCTTGTTGGGATATCCAGCTACCAATAATGGCCACCACGTAAGATAAATCCAATTCAAACTTTGTTAATTCGACTATAGCTTACGTGGTTTCTTATAACTTGATTAATTAGGTGCTAAACTATGGGAATAGTGATGGTTGTGCGCACATAAACCGGTAAACTGCCGCTGAGGGTCCAAAGTCCCGCGCCATTGTTGAGTCATCTTTTCTTCCTTTTTTTATTATAAATATCAGTTGTTCCACGTGTTTTCTACATGATCCGGCCTGTCACCAATTAATTATTCTTCTGCTTTTTTAGATTTGACAGACTGTCTTTTAAATCCTCAGGTTTGACTTGCCATCTTATCACTTCGGACCTGTTTTACATAGAGTACAAGCTATGTTTGGATTGTATCATTTTTTTATAAATAATATTTATGATTTGATGAAAACTTTTTCCTTTTGTTTGACCTTTCTGGAGTTTAGTCATGAATGTTGGTTTTTCCTTTAAACTATCCTGATATTATTATGAGCATTTGTTTCTTATCTGACAGTCGCTTTGATAATTTCTGGATAATTTTTTTCCTTTTCTATTTTTTATTGTTTTGAGGTGATGCTGAGGATTTGAATATAATATATCCATTTACTATTAGTTTCACAGTTATTGATATATCAGAAGAACAATATCTTCAACATGTTGTGTTAGTAGCTACCTAACAGCTCTGGCAGGTATTGTACACAATATTGTAAAGCTGTGTTGACAGAAACACATGTAGGCACATTACATGGTATTTACAAACATATGAACACATTGAGTTCGTCCATATTAGACTGATTTGACGTTTTTTATATATATACATTTATCAAAATGATATGTAAAACGTTTCTGTCAGGTTTCCGGGGGATTGCTGCATTAAATATACAATATTACTATTTTTAAATGATCTGAAAAAGTTCACACAGGAAGATTCGCTAAAATAGTACGTTCTGATTCTTTTAGTTCACTTGAAAATTAAAGATATGTAAGAACGCGTAGATATGTGTATACAATTAAAATTTTATAGCGAATTCATTTTATGTCAAAGATTTTATCAATTAATTAAAATGTTATCAATTTTATCAATTTTATCAATTTTATCAATAAATGAAAATAAGTATTCTACGAATTATATAGACAATTTCCAACAAATGAGTGTTTCATAGCGATAATCTTTTGTAATTTTTCGAATTGGACTATTAGGTTACTAGGAAATATAAACAATATAAATAGACCTTTTAACTAAGAAATAATAATCATGATTATTTCCGGATAAAACGTATTGTTTGTGCCAACTTTTAACTCAATTGGTCAATGGGAAGTCTATGATTATGGGGATTTAAACATTCGGAGCTAATGCTTACGGTAGTTGATTATTAATGTTACTAACTTAGTTTCAATTATGTTTTACATTTGCCAAGATACAATAATTATCTATATAATTAAAGACAACTACAATACGACTACACCTTTGTAATAAATATTACATTGATGAAAAACTCACTGGAATAGCCTGAAAACTTGCATCTGAATAATCTCGTTGTATTGTAATACAGACATCGAGAAAGTCTTCATGTCTACAGATTTCTGCTGCGAACTCGTCCGAACTCCATGAGTAGTTCAGCAGAGTGTACATCAGGCAATTTATAGAATAAATAATAATGTTATCAAAATCCGAATCCGTGTTGCGAGTGGCTTGTGAGAGGTAGCCGTTCACAAATTTAACCAATATTTTTACAATAATTGAAACGCCATTCTCTTTAACTATCAGCGATGAAATAGTTTGGAGAGATATTTCCTTGGAATCGTAGCTCAAATGTCTTGCAACCTTATAGTACTGCTTATACATGTTTCTAATGTCTTCTTGAAAATCATGCTCCGTGAAGTCCGGTTTGGTTAGAAATGATTGGAGCTTTCTTAAACTGGATTTAATAATGTTGGAGGATCTTTTCACTAATTCACCAACCCAATCATCCATCTCACTGAAACATAAATTGGTCAGTTTTAAATATTGTAAAAAGTTAGGGCATAATCATATTAATTATATTACTATATTCTACATATTATTATGAAATAGTTATTATGATTATTTACAATAAGCAAAAACGGTTATAATTTAATACATACGAATTGTTGTACCTATTGTGTACCTATTTTGTATCTATTGTGTACCTATGTACCTAGTGTCTACTGTTAAATAGCTATAGGCTATAGTCGATAAATAGCTGATTACTTCAAAAATAGTTTAATTTTAAATAGAAGTTCAAGTAAAAGTCATGCAGGCAAACAATGATTTGATAGATTCGACAATCACAAGTAATTACACATATCAATCATTATGAATTTTCAAGACTGGCAAACAAGGTTCGACACGGACAGATCTGTTCAAAGTATATATATATATACAGAAAAAGTGAACATTTGATAATCTAAACTGGTAAATGCTTTGGTGCTCAACTACAGATTAATACTAAATAAACTTGGACCAGTATAGGAAGGCTGTCTCTCCTATGTGTAGTTGCATTTCCAAGAAAAGCACGTCTATGTTTTAAACATACATTTGTGTGAATTCCCTTCGCCATAATGTATACTTTTTAATATTGATAAACCACACTGAGAATTGTAAAAATAAAAAATAATGACATTGTAAAAATGTACATTATGCTTACAGTTCTTTATTATAATGCGTAGCCTAATCTTTTTTTTGCTTAATATTTGGTATTTGCCTTACATTTATGTTTAAATACGACTCGCTAAAGAAATAAGTACAAATAGAATAAAACTGCCTAATATTATACATGTATAACAACTTAGTAATACGGCAACTTTACATAATACATTCATTACATTTCTAAAATGAAATAATACAAGTGACATGTAATACTCAAAGTGCACAACATGTCAGCCAATTCGGAACTCGTAAAAAGCGACTTGGAAGTGAAATATATGAAAATTTAATATTAATTTATATAAATTATGTTGTATTTAAGTACATACCTTTATATAGAATTATTTCACTGTAAAATACTATAATACGATTACTATTAAGCCGTACCCAATATGTCGGTATACCAACTACTACGTATATCAACACTTTAATTGGTTATATCTCTAAACCAATCAACACTCATTTCACAAGTTATGGCATTTATTGTATTCATAACATTCATTCTGTTAAGCTATTTAAAGACAATAAATAACGAAATCAATAAATGGTAATTGTTTAAACTCATTAAATATTCTAAAATTTGTATTTTCTTATTATAGAACTGTACTTTTTTAATATTTCAAAAGGTTTCTAAACTGTTTTTAAATATTCTGTGAACCATTTTTAGATGTAGTTAACTGTAGAAATTGTTAAACGATGAAATATGTATTTGATTAGTTGATATGCTACAATTAGTTTGTTAAAAAATATTAAGTGAAGTCATATGATATTTTTTACTTGCTGCATTCAGTGTATCGACATTACATACACTTAGCATAAAGAAATGACCCAAGCTCGACACTAGTATACCATTCAACAACGGTTATTTCTCATAAAATCGTGGTATAAAACTGAATCAACTGCTGATGTTACTATAGAATTTGGACGATTATTTCCTGCAACATCTAGAGTAGGTATCTACAAGCTGCGTAAAAAAATTGAGGAAACGGGCGCTGTTTTCGATGCTGCTAGGAGTGGACGGCTAAACAGCTCTGTAAATGAATGAAATCTTCAGTTAGTTGCTGCTGCATATGTCCATAGCCAAAATAAATCTGTACGTAGGGCATCTAATGAACTTGAGATTTTTAGAGGATCTCTGCAAAGAATAATGAAACAGTTGAAGCTGAAGCCGTATATTCCAAGACCATGGTCCACCACCTAAATGAGTATGATCCCGACAGGCGCGTGGAATTTTGCAAGATTTTTTAAAATTAGTTTCTAAATGAGGAACAGTTTTTAGATACGATACTTTGGACAGATGAGGCGCAGTTTAAAACCAATGGACATCTTAACCGACACAACTGCGTATACATTGTATTGGTCCAAATCAATAATCAATAATCAATAATCCAAATTTTACTATAAGTAAATAACTTAACGTCCCTGGTGTTATGGTTTGGGGCGGTATATGGAGTCAGGGGCTAATTGGTCCTTTATTTTTTGAGAATACTGTAAGAGGGGACTCATACTTAACATTGATACAAAAGCATGTTATTCCAAATTATAAAAAACAATCATCTCTTTGATGATGTGATTTGGCAACAAGATGAAGCTCCTCCTCACTTCCAAAATCAAGTCAGACAATTCCTGGACGAAACTTTTCCGAAACGATGGATTGGGCGCATAGGGCCAACCGATTTGCCTGACCTCACGCCGATGGACTTTTTCGTCTGGAGAATTATTAAAGATAGAGTTTATAAAGCAAAATCCACGAGATCTCGAAGCCTTGAAAACTCAAATTATACACGCATTTCAATATTTTACTCCTGAATTGTGCACTGCAATTTGTTCTTCTATACCTCATCGTTATGAAAGGTGTATAGAAGCTGTGATAAATAACTATGTATAAAATAATAACTACAATATGTATAATTAAATTGCACGTAAAATTAAATTTTAATTTACAAATATACTTTTAGTATAGGTATATAGTACCCCCCTACAGTTCAATTGAAAATATGTCCATAAACAATTCAATAAATATTTTAATTATCAAATCAAAATACTCTACAGATTTGATGAATATTTGCTATGATGTCGCATAATGGTTACATTTAGCAAGTATTTTTGGTTCAGCTGCTTACTGTTGCACGGAATGTTTACATTGTAGTGTTTCAAGAAAAAAATTATGTTAAAAAGGCTGTTTCAATATGTTTAAAAAACTATTTGAATTCATCAAAAAAATGTATTCATAAATATTATAACTCAAAAGCAAACACTGGCTCTTTTGGTATAAATCAAAATTAATTAAAACATATAAAAGAAGGCGCCATGGAGCAGCATTTAAAAATATGCACAATATGGGACTATATGCAAGAGCAAATAAGGAAAGGATTATGCGTAATCGAATCGGAGTAAACATATTGATGAAAATACATATTAGCTCCGTAAGGTGTAAACGGTTACACTATATCGATTGTAGAAGAAAGTATAAATATGAAAGAAATAATCGATATGATAGTTAAAACGTTCGCTGCCCGTGTGTAAACGAGAATAACCTCGAGCTCATGACGTCACAATAACGTTAGCAGGAGAGGTGATTCGAGTTCACACTAGGCAGAGTAACTTATTAACAGTTTATTCTATTTTGAATTCATTATTGGTGAAATCTGGAGCAAATGATCTGAGCTTAAGGTGAGGTCAAGCAGAGACACTATATGTGGAGTTGAAAATATGTTCGCACGAATGTAGTCATACAGTCTTTTA
>JAUZND010080412.1:0-16105 GCA_034780555.1 Coelogynopora nodosa | reverse complement strand
CGGCTGTGTCATCCGCTCGAGCGAAGGCACTTAGATCGGACACAGACGCTGTGTCACCCGATGGTAAAGGGTTAATATGATTAATTTCTTTTAATGAATGAGATAAAATATCTAAATCATACTTATAAAACCCCATTGTTATGTGTTTAATGTAATATTAAATAGCAACATTTTGAAGTTAATATGACAAAAAACAGCCATTTTTATTATTAAACATTATAATATTTTCACATTATACGAAAAAAATATTTAAAACATAATTTGATCAATACTATCTGTTAAACTTTTAATTGATTATATAGTTAATATTTACATATCTTTTAAATTTAAAATTACAGTTGAATATTGTTTAATTTTTACAAATTGTATACTTTAAGAATAAATTTTTGTTTGTTTGTTACATCAATTGAAAAAGGCTTTATTGCCTAAAGCATAGAGTACATATAACATACATTTAACATACATAGTGTTATATGTATCTCTATGGCCTAATGCGCTTTTGAATTTTAATAAATATTATATTCTTATATCGACTGTTTTTACTTTAAATTATTTTGCTGTCGCTGGTTTAGTATTTAAATTCATATGCATATATATAATAAAAACGGGTATTATTATAATTGGGGATGGAGGGTTCGTTGTGACGTCATTTTGAAGGAAGGGTTTCGAAATACATGACGAGTTGTGACAGGAGAGAAATAGAGTGTCAAACAAATATTTAAAAAACGTGACGTCATTTTAGGACAGCCTCGATGAAGTATATAATATTTATAATATATAATAATTATAATATATATTTTTTAAATTATAATTATATATATATAGCCTACATAATACTATATTATAGAACAACAAAAATAAAATTAAAAGTAATTAACAATGATCACTGTTTATTAAATCAGTAAACCACAAAAACGGTTTTAAAATTTTGATACAATCCTAATGCATCTCAATTATAAATATATATATTTGTACATTTTAATTATTAATATGTGATCTCAATGATCATATTTCAGTAATACATTTTTGTTCATATTAATAATTATTTATATTAAATTGGCGCACTGTTTATTTTAGAAAAGGATTTTTTCAAGAAAACATATTAAAGGGAAAATATCATTATGATCTTCATAAAATAGAACGCTATATGATTTTAATTTTATTTCTGCAAATATATTTAGTATAAAATTATTAATAAATTTAATTAGGTGGTATTCTAAACTTAAGTAAAAAATAATTTATTATTAATATTTAACAAAAATATAATGGATAATGTATTGTACCCTTTGTTGCACTGTAAACTTGTTGTAATCTATTAGATAATATAATTAATTTTTTTGTATGTGTATAATAAAGTTTAAATTTTATCGTATACATATATTACAAGTATAACAACTTGGTAATCAAATAATTTCAGTAAAACTGTAAAATAATTTAAAATTAAAACAGAATAGATTGATTTCTTAATGCATAATATATTTTGATGGATATATTAATATACTAATATTAATAATAATATTATTATTAATAAGAATATATTTAGTGGCGGATCCAGACGGGGGGTCAGAGGTGTTGCGACCCTCACCCTTTTGACTTGACTGTAAGAATAATTGTATGATTCGGTAAAATCAGTGTTGTCAGCAAACTTTTAAAGTAAGTTCAAGTAGTTTTTAATCCACTCATTCAAACTGCTGTTTCATTTGTAATTGTATAGTATTACACAGCCACAGGTATAGTATATACCTCTGTTAATTATAATTGCCCCTCTGTTAATTATAATTAACACATTGTTGACTAAGAACTGCTATGTTGTTAAATTTAGTTATGTAAATCATTTTACTAGCACTTAAAGCTATAAGTACATATATTGCTGAATAATAAAAATATTATAATATTTCCTATGTCTATAAGTATATAACACATCAATGACAATATACTGTAGGCTATAGAGAATCTTTACTGGATCCTTGACCTTGGATTTCAGTATTTTTTATACATCATAATTCATACAAATATGCAATAAAATGAGAGGGAATATACCCTCTCATTTTATTGCATATTTGTATGGCTCTACCCCCACCCACATATATATATGTGGGTGGGGGTAGAGCCCTCTGTATAAAATTATTAATTTCTTTTATTTTCATGCAAATGGCTTTTATTTTCCCAAAATGTTTAGTATATAAATTTAGTGATTTTTAATTATATACTCTCACTTTCCCTCATATTTTCATAACTTTTTTATAATATTTTTACTATGTCATTTTAACATTTTAATACTCCAGGACTGGATGGTGACAGAGACTAAAGAGTCTTGGACACTGTCAATATAGCATAAAGAGCTATTGACAGTGCAGCAATTGTCCTTTAACAAAATGGATTAATAATAAGATTATTAAAATATAACAATATGTCTATAAAAACTTTAAAAATGTTTATTTCTTTAAATATAAGCACAACTTTTATTAAAGTTTCAATTAATTATTTACAATTAAGTCTATATAATTACAAATGAGGAAAATATTACTAACATTATAGTTACTGCTATACTGTCAATAAGCAATACTATTTAATTGTAGTATGTTCAACATACTGTTAATAGCTCCTACTTATGCTTTATTAACAATGGAGTTACACTGTTAATAACTCTAACCATATATTAAAATAAAGCTTAAGGAATTGTATTATATACCTTTTTTCTTGACTCAAAATATTGTTTTTATCATAAA
The DNA here is from genome assembly GCA_034780555.1 of Coelogynopora nodosa. NCBI lineage: Eukaryota > Metazoa > Platyhelminthes > Proseriata > Coelogynoporidae > Coelogynopora > Coelogynopora nodosa. The sequence continues at coordinate 13,376 of JAUZND010080412.1, read as the reverse complement.
AATATTACACCATGGTAAGTTATAAAGCATGACTGTTGCCAGGGGGCAGAGGTTTTGAACACACCCCTCTTTTTTAAATCTCTGTCTTTTTTAATAATTTTTCTATATTAAATATTAATTTTTTCTGTAGTACATATTAATCTTATATGTCTAAATATCTAATAAAAGATAAAAAGGGTCAAAGATAAATAAATGCACTTTTAAAAATCCTACCCAACATACAACTGAAAACAATTATAATTTTTATCCCATATCAATAGTTTTTGTTTAAGTTAGTTTCAGTTTGATACCTGTATATTTTTCTCAGGGAGTTAATTATTTAATAGGTCCAGAATACCAAATAAGTGCCATTTGCCACCCTTTGAAAAATCCTGGTGATGGCCATGTATATAAACACTTTATTATATAAATCTATTTATTTCCATATTTATCTTTAGAACCACAACACTATTATAGATGAAACCAGAAATACATTTTTATAGTAAACTGCCTAAATATTAATGATATTATATCTTTGTGATAAAATATGAAATATTATGCTTAAAGATCAAATAGAGCTATTTAATTATTTGTATATCATGTTAGTTACATATAGTTATATTAAATACTATGTAATTACCTTAGTAATTATTTTTATGTAATGTTAGTATATATATTGAGCATAAATACATTGTCTATAATAAATTAAATAAGCATTATAATGTTTGTTTCAAGTTATTAAATATTGCTTTTGATACATTTATTAATCAAATTGTAAGGTTATTCTTAATTCATCCAGTAATAATTTTTTTGCTCCATCCAGGTGGTTCATCAACTGTCATATGGATCATGGATTCCTACTTTGTCTGGATGGTTGACAAACTATCTACATTTATTCTCCATTGCTAACATGTTAAATAGGATTGTTAAAATTGTATTTTACTATTTTATTTAACTATTAATTATCTAAATATTTACTATATAAATTTTAATAAAAACTATACCTAATAATAATATATATTTTCATGCCTTATAAAGAAGAGCAATTAATATATGCTTATTATTAATATAACTAAACTAATAAAAATACTTATATTGGTCAAATTAAATGTTGTCTTTATATATTAATTATAAAGTTTTATTTTATTAATAATTAATATCTAAAATTATTTATAATGTTGTGATAATTTTCTATAATTTTACATACTTAATACAAATAAGTATATATATATATATAATTATTTAATATAAATCATATTAAATTTATTTCTAAAGTATATTATTTTACATACTTAATACAAATAAGCATATATATATATATAATTAATTAATATAAATTATATTAAACTTATTTCTTACTTATAAAATATTATATTATTAATAATTATTATCTAAAAACTTTTATATACTTATCCATACTATAATCATAATATCTATAATTTGGCATGCATCATACACATGATTATATATCTCTTTCATATGAAATATGTATTATTATAATAGTGATTATGTTTATTTGTCTAAACTGATTTTAATAATACTGTGAGAGCAATTGGAAGAAAAAAACAATTAATGAATGCATACCATTAATTAGAAGCACACCTACTATAACACACAATTCAGTAATAATTCCACTCTAAAAGACATAATTTGTGCAGCTTCTTTTCACTTTAATTACCTGTAACATCATCCCTTACTAGACATCAGTTAATTTCCAAATATGTTTCATGTGTAAACCTTACATTATAGACAACATATGTTTTTTTATTGTATATTGCTTATTTATTATATTACATATTATAACATTACCAGATTTGGCAGATGGTTTTGTAGATTTGATATGACAATAAAAATATAATAAATATAAATAAACTACTCTCTGTAAAATTAACTGCTACAAAATGATAAAATTTTAAAAGTATACATAAGGTATACAATTGGTACATATAAATGGTATAAAATTTTTCTTTGGTTGAAAAGCAAAATGTATATTTACTAATTGTTAATTTTACACAAAATAATTTATATACTTATATTTTTACTATTATAATGTTTTTTAAAAAGTTGACCACATGAAATATGTTACATGTAACTCTTATAGATTCTTCACTATCAAAAATGGACCAATTGGAGCCCCCAACCAAAGATACCAGAGGAGCAGAGTCTCCTGTAACAAGGATTAGAAGGATATCTATTCGTACAATGCGTAAGTTGAGATTATTGAAACTAGTCATTTACAGTATAATACTATTTTAATTTTAACTGTCCAATTATTTTTTTATTTATGGAATTTCCATGGTTGATGAAGATATTTTTTTATTGCAAAAATTTATTACACTAATTAAATTATATATTTAAATACTTACAATATTTAAATTGTATGTCATTACAAACACTATATTTATTTATGAACTCTATAATATTTGATTTAATCTATCCACTGTATAAATATTTTATAATTATTATTTATTTGTTAATTTTATATTCTATTTAATAGTTTGATTGATACAGGCATGTTTTTTAATGTATTTTCCGTATTTTATGAGGTGAAATGGATCGTTTTTCAGAATCGACCAAAACTGCAATAACATTCAATGTCAAGGGGGTGAGGGGTAAAGGGTTTATTTCCTTTATATTCTATTGTATTTATATTTTATTAATTACACAGAAGATCTGTTTTCATGACATCAGCTGTCATGGGAGAATGTTATGTCTATACTGATGGATTCTTGTGGAGTCATGCGTGGTGTAAAAGGAGGTCTTAAGGTCACAATCTCAAGAAATCGTGCCACTCACTTATTGCACATACAATGTAGATGGCGACACATGTCACCATGATCATAATGCCGCTAAAAAATGTTGTGCGCCATTCCATATTGAGAACATGCTTAGAGCTTTATTCAATGATTTTAAATGGTCTTCTGGTTACAAAGAACTTCTAATTGAAATTTGCATTATTCTTGCTATCATGTAAACTGCTCCCGAGAATTATATTCTTCTTTGATGATTATCCATATATGACATTTCAATTGGTACATTGCGTTTATTGGATGCATACATCATTTTTTACTTCATTTTTTTGAAGGAGGAAGATAGGGTTCTGTACTTATCTCAAGTTGTGGAGATCATGAGGAGGCAAAATTGTAGTGCTGAGTCTAAAGCACGAATTCGGGAAATTTGGCCTCTTCTACGTGATGACAGACAAAGGAGCTGCAAGAAAGACAAAACTAAAGGAGTACATTTTCTATCGTCGGAAATATTCCTTTTTTGGTTTTGAACTTCTATGAGGCTATCTTACCAATTCTGAAACAATATGTCATCATGTTTCAAACATCAGATCCCGTAGCCCATTTTCTTCATGATCAACAGTCAAAGTTCTTTCAACAATTTATGGTGTGTTTTGTGAAACCAACCAGAGTTCATTACAAAAACGAGCAAAGATCTTGTTGTGCCGTTAGAAGATTCCGCTTTACTCCATCAGCGTCTTTGGTTCATCGGAAACAAGACTCGTCAAATATTAGATAAACTTAATAACACATCAAAAATGGCCTTCATGACCAATGTTGCTACCACCTTCAAAGAATGCTGTATTTACCTACAAAAAAAGATGCCCGTCAATAACGAGACATTGAAAATGATGTCTGTTCTCGACCCTGCTGCACGTGGTCACACCACATCAATGTCATTAATACTGCGAATTCCATCAATTATCCCTACTGTTATTTCTGATACAGATCGAGATATGTTCGAAATTGAGGTTCGAAATTTTCATTTGAATGTTTCACAGCATTGTCTGCTTCTAAATGAAAATTAGCAGATTGATGAATGGTGGAACAGTCCAATGAACAATCCTATTTTACGTAAAGCTGCTCTGGCATTGTTTACTTGTTTTAACGGACCTCAAGTGGAGAGTACGTTCAGTATTATGGGGGATATCTTAGATCCCAGTCCAACCGTTTCAATGTTTCCAGTCTCAGCGCTATTCAGACAACCAAGTATGGCATCAATGCCAAGTCAAAATCGTCAGTCAATTATTTTAAATGTTCAGACGTTGCCTACGATAAAGTGGACTCCAAGTTATCACACAACATGCTGAATGCTTCCAAACAATATCCGGAAGATTTGTTGAAGGCCAAAACAGAAAATAGCCAAAATACTTAAAGTATCTCCAAGTCTAAAGAAAAGCAGCTATTAATGATGGTCGCCAGAAAGAAGCATCACCACAAGTTATTAAAACGACTGGCTGCCAAACGGAAGAAAGTCTAGATATGTAAAGAAGTGAGTGAATTTCTTTGTAAACGTTCTTTAACATGTTATGTGTGCACCATAAATTTGTCTGTCACCCCATGTTTTAATTTTTATTAAATAAGCATAACAATGAAAATAAAAGGTCAAATATTTTCCGCCACTTTTCGGCGAAGCTCCGCGGATAGTTGGTTCACTATTTTTCGCATTTTTCAAATAGCCTCGAAACCATGCATGTAATGATAGTAACTTTATGATAATATTTTAATAAAGAAGAATGCTTATTTTTATTGCTTACAATACAATGTAGTCCTTCCTTTGTTACAGCTTTGCCTTGGTTCGGAATGGATATTGGCGGTTCCCTCACAAAGCTGGTTTACTTTGATCCTCTGTTGACAGAGGAGGAAATATCACGAGAGAATAAACAGGCGAAGAAGATTAAGAAGTATCTCATGGGCAATGTGGCCTATGGCAAGACTGGCGTTCGAGATGTCGATTTACAGCTTTCCGATCAGGTGAATTTGTGAATTGAAAAACACAAATTGGTCCGAAGACCCACCATGTCTTATCAAATGTTTCACTACGTTTAATAATTGAGATATGCTGACTATATATATTATGCTGGATTGTTTATTGATCAATAAATAATAATGGGGATTCTTCATTGAACGTGATAATTGAAGTTTATATGTCAAGTGATACAATTTGCAATCTACAAAGATTTCTCTATAAATGTTAGTACAGTAATTTAGTAGACTTAAGTGGATATTGTTAAATTGTAATTGCATTTTTCATGTGAGCAATGTAGTTCGACTCGACAGCGGCATGACTATATATATATAAATTAAAGATCATATTTCTGTGTTTGAATATAAACTTACAGTTTTATCATTTTAAAACATATAATGCATAAATGTAACTTTTCTTTTTATTAAAAGGAAACTATCCTCAGGTAAGTACACAATTGATTTTACTTTATAAGTATTATATTATACCATTTTACACAAACTTATCCATTATTGATTACGAAGGCTATATACTTGGTCAGCTTGTCTGATATATTATGATTATTGTACAACACGCAATCTTGCAGTAAAATTAATTGCGTCCCCTCTTGAGGAAGGTTTCATATTTATTAAACCGAAACCTCGAATTCATACCATTCAGTATTCAATTTTTAAAGTTTTTATATCTTTAACGCAATAACTATTATTAATTAACAAATATTCGATCTTGTGAGTTTTTATGATTTGTAAGATTGTGTTTATGCGAATCTTCCAATATATTGTATTGTAATTCCCTAACAGTCTTTAATATAGCCCAAAGTTTTTATTATACTAAAAAGGATTATTGCAATTTAATGTAAATAGTGTGTACATATATTGTATATACAGTATATCGCTATATATTTATATACCGGCAATCGATAAATCTGGCAATATTTAAAATGCATATTTCAAATTGACTGAAATAAGCGAGTAGTCAGTGTGCAAACTGCCTGCTATTAAATTTAATAATAGTTAAGTAAACAACATGCGATGATGATATCACAATAATAACGCAAATTATATCGGGAATTGTTTATGCACGCTGTATTTTACTTTTTCTAGATTCCGAATAATTAATGGTCACACATTATAAAATTGACCAAAACTGGACTTTAATTCACGAAAATAATTACATAACTATTTTTTATAAATAAAATTTATAATTAAATAGTTTAATCATTAAACTATTAAATTATAAATTTTATTTATAAAAAATATATATTTTTTAAAAAAATCACATGATCAAGTTTATACTAACATTTGTTTATTTCAGTCCTATTAAGTCCTATTGTTTTGTCCTATTAAGAAAAGCATTCTTCTGACTTGCAGATAATAAACGGCCGTATTGGTACTCTGCACTTTATCCGATTCCCTACATCCGAAATGAAAGCGTTCATTGGCATGTGCAAATCTCAAAATCTTAGTGATCTTGCAAACACAATCTGTGCTACTGGTGGAGGAGCGTACAAGTTTGAGGCGGATTTTGAGGTAGGCATATTTTTGAAATTTGCTTATGCAAAATATCTAATTTGATCTATTGAAGAATTTTTTTTGTAATGTTTAAAAGATATATGGTGTTCGGTCACAGATGTAATTATTTAGTAATAATTAGTTAGTCTTTCAGTTATGTGGTTTAGGTAGGAAATTAGTCAATTTCCACAATTTATAGCGTAATCAAATATTATCAGCTAACAAAATGTTGTTGTTTTACTCTTGGAAACTCAATGGTTGTATCACTGTATATATTGTAATGCTCTTAAATGTTCCAATAAACATGGATATATTATAATGATATAATTTGTGGAACATTTTAATAGATAAAACAACAACATTAATATATGACTTGATTTAGAGAACATTCCCAACAGTTAGCCTAAATACTGTATCTTTTGTGATATTTATTATTGCATACATCTTAATATAAGGTGTCTTATTTTCCTAGAACAGATATAACCATAAACATGCAAATTATATTTTTTATGTTTTCTAAGTATAACAATATTTAATGTTTTCATGTAACATATTTCTGACTTTATCTTCAGCATTATTACTGTTATATTATTTAGTATTTTATGTATTTGGAATATACTATTATATATATATATATTTATATATTTATTCTATAGTATTTGTTTGAATACACTAGCGGACCAACTTTATGGCGTTGATGGAACGTAAATTTATTATTTAATATTTGTACATAATAAATAACGAATTGTGTACTAAAATTTTTAATTGATTAAATATAATTACTTAATTTTATATAATTGATATTATAGTTATCAAAAAGGTTTATGGAATAAATTGTTTTTAGTGCAACAATGTAAGTCATTTTATGTATAGATAAATTTATAAACAACTTTACAAAACATATTTATCAAAACTGGCAATTATCAATTATGTTAACTATGTTTCCAATATAATATTTGATTTTTTAGTACACATTGTTGCACTATATATTAAAATTAAGAATAATGTTAATAATCGCATCTAAATATGCAGTGATGCCCGAATAATCGATGAATATATAACTATATATATATATACAGGTATACTAGCTGACTGTGCTAGTAGAAATTGTCTTATCAATGTATTTCGTGGTGTGGTTTTACATGGTTTTAATGTAATTTTAAATATATTTCTTAATCATAAAAATGAAGTATTATTACTAATAATGATATAGAATAAGAAACATTAAAAATAATAATTATTATATTGCAAATATAATTTGTTTGTATGAACTGTTATCTTCACTAAAAAAGATCAAGACTATTTATTATATAGAAGGATCAAGTCTTTGGAAGCAATTTATTGACAATATTTTTACTAATTATACATTTTTGCCAACCACGTCATCTTCACATCACCGCAGAGCGAGCTGGACATGACGCTGAACAAGTACGACGAGTTGGCCTGCCTGTTGTCCGGCATCCACTACATCGCCCGGTCCAACGTGGATCACGGCTGCTACACCTTCCGTGGAGCTGCTAAGCCCTCGAGCGCGGTCAAAAAGCCCTACGATCTCGTGAACGGACCCTACCCCTTCCTCGCCGTCAACATCGGATCCGGGGTGTCCATCCTCCGGGTCGATGGACCCAAGCGCTACACCAGAGTTAGCGGTTCCAGGTGAGTTGTGAGGCAACATTGGCTTGCATTTAGATTGTTTGTGTGTTTGTGTATATTAGTTGAATATATATTTTTTAATTTACAATCAATAAACTATAAAACTATGTATAACATTTATTGCAATACAGTATAATCCACTTAGAACAAGAAATCACATATAACAAGCAAGTTAAATTGATACTCATGGATCCAATTTGTGATGCGTTTTACATAGGATATGACAAGCGTTGGTTATAACAATTAAAATGTTAGGATTCCTTCTATCTTGTTATAATCGGATTATCCTCAATAATACTCTGATTAATTATTAATTAAAATTTTAATTTTATAATTCAATAATAATAACATTTTACAATAATAATATAATCCATTACTTATGTATGGTTTAATTTACTATCTGTATCATTAAATAGCTGTCTTGTTGCATTCAATAGGAGTTATACCGTACTATTATGATAAAATATATGAAAAAAGTTTTTTACCATAAACAGTGTGTTTCTGAAAATAAATATTTTGGAATACTGAATATATACGGATTATACTCAATAATACTCTGATTAATTATTAATTACAATTTTAATTTTATAATTCAATAATAATAAAATTTTACAATAATAATATAATCCATTACTTATTTATGGTTTAATTTACTATCTGTATCATTAAATAACTGTCTTGTTGGATTCAATAGGAGTTATACCGTAATATTATGACAAAATATATCAAAAATGCTTTATACCATAAACAGTGTGTTTCTAAAAATAAATATTTTAGAATACTGAATTTTTTTTAGTGTTATTGGATTTATTTTCTCGTAATTGCGCGAGTAGGCTACCCAGAGTAAATGAATGTGTCAAGCAAATGTTGTACTCTGGGCATTCTTTACAATTTATTCTATTTACTGACATAGCCGGTAAGATGGCATAATTATTGACATAGCGCGCCAGACAAACTATATAATATGACCACTTTATAGAATAATCTTGATGTGAGACATTGTAACCTGACTAAATATTCGCTTTGTAATTCAGTTTACAAGTGTGTATCAACAGTAGTCTTGTGTGTTATAAAACTATTCATACAATCTTGGAACATCAGGAAAAGTTGAATGATTTTAACATTTGTCTGAAGCGTTATGGAATTTTGTCTTTCTGTGAATATTCTAAATAGTATTTAAAAATATATATTTTATAATGAAGTAAATAATCCTGTTCATTAATGTTGAGTTTCTTTTTAATGTTCAATCTGATTTTATGGAATTATTTGTTTTTACTTTCAGTTTGGACTGCGTTTTTTTCCACCTGCGTTTTTTTCAAACCTAATGCTTGAATCAGCACTGATCATTCAAAGATAATTTATTATCATCAGTTATATTGCAGATGCAGCTGCGCAAGCATCCTGTTGGTTGGTATTAATTATAAAATGAATATTCCAAAGTTGTAAATATATGTATCATCAGTGCAAATATATATAATATATTCAGAAAATTGCAAAAGAGGAACCATTTCAGTGAAAGTAGATAAAACTTTTAGTTTTAGATCTGATGTTAATTACCAGAAATTGATAATACTGACAAGTCAAAGTGGTACATGGCAAATGGAACTAACGAGTGTTGCAGAATTGTAAGGTTTGATAAATTCAGAATAAGGCAATGTTTTTATTTTGGTTTCAATATTATAAAATACCTACACGTTTTTAGTAGTGTTTCTATCAAAACTACAAGAAAAAGTTTATCAAAAATGAGAAGAAAAAAATAAGAATTTATTACTTAAAAATGACATGGAAAGGACACATAATAGATTTGTGGAAGCCTGTACTGTATTCATGGTTGCCACCAAGTTGAAATTTCGGGGGAAAATCGGGATTTCAGACACCTGCTGAAAATAAATAAAATGCATCTTTTCACGGGTTTATATAATATAAGAGAGCTCTAAAATTTCGCGCCGCGAACTAATATAGTTGGTGTCTATATTGCGTTATATTTTCTAGATTGCATCACATTTAGTATTGATGTAACCTGGAATATAAACACAATTGCAGTATTTTTGTTATTACGCTTTTGTTTTGCCAATCTGTCCCATGTCAGCCTGGGTGGGGGCACATTCCTCGGCCTCACAAGCCTCCTAACTGGCTGCTCCAGTTTTGAGGGAGCTCTCCAGCTGGCGAGTCGAGGGGACAGCTTCAAGGTGGATAAACTGGTCCGGGACATCTACGGCGGCGACTATGAGATGTTCGGCTTGTCGGGCCACCTGGTGGCCAGCAGTTTTGGACACATGATGAGTCCCGAGAAGAGGTGAGTGAATTGTGAGGGATCCCTATGTTATAAATGTAATACTATTTATGAGATCCTTGTGTTGGTTTTGGTTTTTTCATTTTCTCTACTCACTTCTCAATTTTTTTCTTCTGTAATTAAAGCACTGCACTCCAGTCTTTTCTTATCCTATTCAGTAGTCCTTATCCGTCTATTGTCCAATATAATTCTTTCTTTCTCTCGTCCCTTAGTTTCCATCTTCCATCATTTTAACCGTTATTTTCAATCTTTCCATCTTTAAACCATTTTCCCTATATCTTCTTTCATCGTCCCCTATCTTTCCTTATCTTGCATTCCATTTCCCTATATTGTCCTCTATTTGAGAGCAACTATTTCCTTCGCGTCCCTCTCACTGACTTCCATACTTGTTCTTCCCATCATCTCCAGGGCAGAAGCCACTCCGGAAGACCTGGCAGCCAGTGTCCTTGTCTCCATCACTAACAATATTGGACTCATCGCCCGTCTTTGCGCCCAGAACCACAAGATTGAGCGAGTTGTGTTCACCGGAAACTTCCTGCGTGTTAACGATATTTCCAATCGTTTACTGGCATATGCAATGCATTTTTGGTCCAATGGTCAGATGAAGGCCCTGTTTATGGAACATGAGGTGACGATTGTCGCGAAATATTAACCGTTAATCGATGTTGTTTTAATCTAATACTATATTTAAATTCAAATTATGTAAGGAAAACTAGAATATTAAAATCTAATAAAAAAATATAGAAATGACGTTGTGAAATGTTAGCAGTTCCATTTACAACAAGCTTTTAAATAATATTATTTTATTTATAACTAGTAAATTATTATTTTTAAATACCATATATATATAATTAATGTACTCGTTTTAAAAGTGTACGCAATGCTGTGATTTGCCTGCTGAACCAACGATAGTATGTATTATTGTATTATATACTGTAGTATTTGAAAAATATAACCACCTGGTTTTACATTCTGCATTAATTCTAATATTTTAAAACATTTTAAACAAAAAATATTTTTTTAAATATATTGTTTGAAAGTTACCTTACTTTAAACGATTTTTTAATTAATGAAAAATGTCAACAATTTTCAAATATTAATATCTTACAATATAAATAGTATTGTATTTATGTTTCTTTGCTTTTCAGGGTTATTTCGGTGCTGTTGGATGTCTGTTAGAACTTTTAACATTAAAGTGATTATTTGAATTGTTACAAAATATGTTTTTTATATAGAATGGTTGTCTATATCATTTATAATTTACTCTACATATATATATATATTGTTATTTATTTATTAACATATTTTATTGATTTTTTCTCTACAAATTAACATAACGTCTGTTCATTACCTGTGGTTTTATTCTGTTATTTCTACTGATATTAATCAGTAAATAATTCCCTATTTAGATCATGGTATAAACATATTGCATTATTATTAATGTTTAACTTAACTTTGAATCATATTTTGTAATTTGAATCATGTTTTTAAAACATCTCATATAATGATATACGGGACAGGTGTACAAATACTCCAATATATTATGTATGAAGAAATGAACTCTTAGATAAAGCTGTAATTTGCAAGTGTTGCACACATTATTGTAGTATTAAAGGCTACTGTTAGATGCCAGCAGATGCACTTTACTTGCCAGCATTTGTCATTCAAAGGGCTGGCAGGGCAGTATTCTGAATGTTTATATTCTCTATAATATAGTCTATCATTATACATAATCTACTTTTGATAGTCGCACACCCCTGTTAGCTTAACAGAGTGTCTTTACTCGATAATGCTAATTTTCCTTTTGAAAAGCATTCTAATGTAAAACTCTGTAATTGAACATGTAACTCTAGTAATTGTTTTTAATTAACTTGCTGAAACCACCTGTTAATCGAAGATACATTGATCACTTTAGTTAAAATGCAATATTGCAATGCTGAATGTGTCTTACTGCTGTGGATTTGTTTTTCGTTGTTGTTAAATACCACAGTAAAAAATTCACTTTCGGTTGTTAAATATTGGTTGCAATACATGTTAAGGGTAATAGTACGGTTTATAAAGCCAAATTCCTTGTTGACTCTAAAAAAATAATTTATGTTTTTTTTTCATTAGTTAGAAATCTTTACCCATAATTAAGGTTATATTAATACTTGTATTATATACTAAAGTGAGGAAGAATATACCCCTCTAACAATAAATGGGTTTATTCTTTTACTTGAGGCACGTCTTTTACTTGTTACTTTACTGTGGAAACAATCCGCTAAAATGTTCCTATTTATATCATATTATTTTTATTTAATGTTAGTTCTTTATTTGTCATTGTTTTATATACTAAAAAATATTATATTATTTCTTTCAATGTTATGAAACTATTTTTGGCGTTACACTAGTCGGTAATGATTGCGAAAATTACAATCATGATTACAATCAGATTGAGAAAAATTGTAATAAAAGTGCAATTATTACAATCATGATTACAATCATGATTGTAATAATTACAATCAATATTGTAATTATTGTGATAATTACAATCATGATTACAATCAATATTGTAATGATTACAATCATGATTATAATAATTACAATCAATATTGTAATCAAGATTGTAATAATTATAATCAAGATTGTAATAATTATAATCATGATTATAATAATTACAATCAATATTGTAATTATTGTGATAATTATAATCAGTATTGTAATTATTATAATCAATATTGTAATCATGATTGCAATAATTGTAATGACTAAAATCGATATTGTAATGATCAATATCGTAATTGCAATTTTACTCAACCCGAATTATAGGTTTTTCATATAATATTAAGCTAATTATTTGTGGAACTATTTGCCATAAATAGATATTATGTTTAATAGTAATTAACTTTACCAACAGTAATATAATATTGTAAAAAAAATCCTGTAGGAAACTGCACCATAAATACACTTTTACTAAATTTATTCACAATCCGCTACAAATATTATTGTCGTCAGTATCCTAAATTCTTTGGAATAGGCTGTTTCTTTATTGGAATTAAAATATTTATAGATAAGTTATGATAATTACTAATTGAAAGTAATATTATAAAAACTTCGAAAATATAGTAATTAAAAATATCAATTTTATATTATGTATTGAAAAAATACATATAGTTAAGACGGTATGGTACGAATTAATGTATTAGTTT
>JAUZND010080401.1:0-16106 GCA_034780555.1 Coelogynopora nodosa | reverse complement strand
AAATAAAAAATATAAAAAAGATTCAATTGTAACATTTTTAATAGGTGGGCTTGTAAGCACGCCAGTTACAGTCGTGAGAGAAGGGAATTATCACGACCTAACCAAAGGCATTATGATTTAAAATGTAAATTTTCATTGACATTGAAGTTCGAAATATTTGCTAAAAAATATAAAATTACTAAACTTGAAGATGTTCACTCACATAAAATAGGTATAAATTAGAATATTTAATTTTGTAAACCTGTATATAGGTCCTGAGGAATATAAAAAATATAATAGAATTGGTAGCTTACCATCAAATGAAAGGGAGGATTTAAGTAAAATGTTACAGTGTAATGCCAACATAAGTCTTATAATGAATAAGATTCCCAATAATATGACTAGAAAAAAATTATTGAAAAAAGTATTTAAATAACTATTTTTAGTACCTTCTCCTGTCACAATAACATCAAAAGAGTACCGATTCAACGAAATTAAAAAAATGTGTAAAAAACTCTACTCTGTATAAGTTTGAGTGCATAAAGATGGAGATTAAAAAATTAGAAACTCTGAAACGCCCACTTCAAGTCCCGTGCTTGATAATGTTGTAATGGTGTCATTTGTTGATCAGAATCTTGGTATTAATTCGATGTATAAAATCCCATCTAGATTCGCACTGATATTAAAAAAATAGCTACGGCGCTGGCTGAAAATGGATGTACCACATCAGCCATAAATTATCGTTCAAAAAAGTTGTCGAGTAAAAAAATGTAATTTAAATTTTATAATTTTTAAAATAATTTAGAATACTTTACAATTGATACAACTGGTTAATAAACGTTGAAAAATATCAACAGGAGAAGAGTAATTTAATTTTATTAGAATAATATTTTTTACATTTAATTTAAATTTTAAATACTTTTTTAGTGGATGTTCGAAAATTACAAAAAAGGCGTTTAAAAAACTAATTTTATATCATTATTAGATTTGATTATTATAATAATAAATTGAAATTTATTTTTTTACAGTACACTATTTTACATCACCATCAATCTCAGGCTCAATTTCATCGCAGTATTCGTCTGATTTTTCTAAAGTCACTGTAGAATGGCGTTCGACCATTGTACAGCGTCGTTCGTTCGCCTTTTTTATACTGGTTCTAATTTAAAAAAATAGTTATTTTACAAATTTATTAATTTTACGAAATGTGCGAAATCCACTCGATTATTTCAGATTCGGAATTGGAGCACATTTTATAACACGTATGTTGACCTTATTTTAAAAAAATGTTACTAAAATTTAATCTACATAATATTTTTTAAAAATACTGTGAAGGGATCCTGCAGCCGCATTTTTGACTGCCTTCATAATCTGCCCCCTTTCAGAATACAACTCGAAAATATAGGGCTTGTTCGGAAGGTGAATTCGCCGTACACAAACATTTTCTAGAGGTATAATTACAGTAGGTTCACTCTAAATTAATAAATTCAAATTAATTTTAAAATGTATTGAAAATGTTACAGTAACGTCTTGCTCACTTCTGAAATAAAATAGGTTATAATCCGAAAGAATAAACCAACGCTTGTTCCATCTCTTGTGCTTTTTACCACGTTTATAGAGAACTCCCGATTTTATAATGTTGAAATAACTGGAAAATGGTTCAGCGTCTTCGGAAGGACCGACCATTGGCTGACGTTTAATTTCATTGTAAATGTTCTACAAATTAAGTTTTTTAAAGAAACAATTATAATTATTTACCGTCAACATTGATTCTGAAAGGTCGTAATCTTTTGTCATATTGACATAATTGGATAGGGTAAGTTTGTCTTTTACATTTGGATTATGCAGGTGGGTATTTAGATACGTGACAGAAAGGCACAAGGAAGTGCAGTTGTCAGCTGTAGTGAAAACATGGGGGTTTTGAGCATGATAAACTATGCCAAAGTTGTCTAGGACCCTGTTTATTTTTTGACCTTCTCCAGATATGGCAAATGTCGAAAGGGCCTTTCTATGATTAATTAATACACATACATTTTTAATGAATTTTATTAAGTTTTCAATTTCTTTTAGAAAGTTTTATACAAATTTTCACATTTTTAGTTAATTTTATCCAATTTTCGATTCATTTTAGTAAGTTTTATACAAATTTTTACATTTTTAGTTAATTTTATCCAATTTTCGATTCATTTTAGTAAGTTTTATACAAATTTTCACATTTTTAGTTAATTTTATCCAATTTTCGGTTCATTTTAGTAAGTTTTATACAAATTTTCACATTTTCAGTGAATTGTTTAATATAATTTATAATATAAATTTTAAATACTTTAAAGCGTTCAAAACAGAGAGGTTGTTCAATTGCAACAGGTTCATAAATTCACCCAACACATCACTGTTGAATTTGTCCCTAAAATATTAAAATATGATTTAAAAAATGACTTGTAAAATAAATTAAATTACCCAGTTAATAAATACTGCCCAAGTTTTTTTTTACTAATTCCATCTTGTGTGAACAGAAATTCTGCAATAGAAGATGCATCGTGTTCAACAATATTACGATCAACAAAATATTTAATACCCTATATTGAAAATAAAATAATTTTCATAAAAAAGTTAAAAAAATTCCTATAATTAATTTACCGTTTTTGGAGACTCGTTAAATTTTTTCTTCCCCAAGTTGATGTGATGCATTCTAACAACGTTTCTATGTACAAATAAATTAACAAACTAAAATTCAAAAAATATATGATTAAATAATTAAAAGTAAACGCTTCTTCGCTCCGAGGTAAATTCTTCATCTCGCTATTTGTTTGGTGCATTTTCATCCTAATATTGTCCATTGCTGCTTCGAGCTGTTCCTTATTATTTCGAATCTCTTTCAACATGTCAGATGGAGAAGGTTCTGCGACAGATGCAATATTGGGCGCATCTTCTGAGGGGGTTTTACTTTTTAATTCCTCCATATGAGCTTTATCAATGTCTATATTTTTGTGTACCATTCTTGTAGCATTGATAAAAAAGGATATATATTCAAAATATTCTGTGAGTCACAAGTTACTTTTAAGTTAAAAGTTTTAACACGGGGGAAACGCACTAGGATTTTTTACAAACTAGATAAAGCTGAATAAACAAAACAAAGTTTTCTGCAAATTGGTTTTTTGATGGATAAATTTGTTTTAGATGCGTAGGATAATTTATTGTACTGTTGAGACTTTTAAGTTTTAAAGTTTCAAGTTTTAAAGTTTCAAGTTTTTATTGAATCATTTACAATTTAAACTTGGTTGTTTTGGAGATAAGTGAAAAATAATTTGAAAATTTGAGTAACATTTCTATAAAATGTAGTAAAAATCATGTTAAAACTGGGTATTTTAATTAATTTTAAATAACGTAATTATGTAATTATTCAATTATTTTTGTTGAAAACGATATACTGGCCCTTGATTCTTATTGAATCCATATTTTCTCAATATCTTTTTTTGTCCTCTTGATATTTTCGAGAAATGTTTAGCCCGCATCGACAATTGATCAACATTATACTTTCTCTTGATATCTGCCAATCCTACTTGATTCGTTCTATAATTGTAGATGGAATAATACTGGTCCAAAAATCTGTCTCCCAAAATCCAAAACTTCATCTCCATAGGTGGTTGAACAAATGCAAGAATACAATAACCACCCACATTCTAAATTTATATATTTTTAAGAAAAAAATAAAAAATATTTAGAAAATTATACAACAGGAATCATGTATTCATCGGGGAATAAGACAAAATCTCGGCCAGATATTCGAATCGTTACAACTGGGCTGCTCTTCATTTCAGAACACCTTTTCACGTAAATCTTAAAAAATATTTTAAAACTTAAAATTTTCATTCTAATATTTTTATTAATTATTGTTTTTATTATAAATATAGTTTAAAAATATTTAAGTTTTACCCCATATCCTGGAACTCTATAAGCATATCCAATTTTTGTATTGAGTTTATGAATTTCATTTGCCGGTCCTACAATCATTGAGGTGCCAGTGTCCATTATAACAAGAGCATTCTTGTTTATTTCATATTCATCAACTTTAATGCTTAAATTTTTTAAGTTAAAATGTAAATATTTTTTAAAATTTATATTTAAAAATTGTTTAAAAATCGAAAATTAATTAAAAAAAAACCTGTCTGACTTTACGACCCAATACAACTTTTTGACTACATCAGAATATGTAATATCACCCTCAATATAATCATAATTTATTTGTCCTATTGACATTTCTCCACCAATTGTATCATTCGGATTGCTAATAATAATTAAATAAATAATTAAGTAAATATCTCAACCTGATAAAATTTAGAAATAACGAGAAATTTCACTCACAAAAAGAATAAAATAAATATAAAACTGATAAAATTTAGATATAATGAGAAATCGTTAAAAAATTTTACTTGTTGAGATAAAATCCAAACACTGGTTCCATGTTGTACTTGTCGAATAAATTGTAAAAGAATGGCTTGCCAATCTGCGCAATAGTTTCATAAGCTGCTCCTAATATTCCATCAAACTTTGCCAACGTAAAAGGCATGTTTGATTCATTATCAGTAGCTCCAAAATCCGATGCAACAAAACTTCCACCAATCTATTATTTAAATAACTTGTAAAATTAACTAAATTGGTTACTGATACAATATCATTAACAACACTTCCTCCTACACTACCGGTTCCATATGTTAATTTAAAATCCCTGTTGGCATTTTTAAAGGTAGATGAACTATCAAAGTCAAATTTAGAATGATCCACTATTAATTTTAATTAAAATATTATAAAAGAAAATATAAAATTAAAAATTAATTTATAATAATAATTTTTACTGCATGCGAGATTCGGAAAAGTACAATTCTTACCAGGAACCCATAAATCAGAAGATCCAGTATCAATGATAACTTTGAATTTTTGCGGAGGAGTTCCAACCCCGATTTCTCCGTAATATTGAGACTATTAAATTATTTTTTTTAAAAAAATTTAAAAAAATTGACTAATAATTAAATAGTTATATGAAATTGACAACATTACATCCATAATGTTTGTCAAATACTCTATAAAATGCTCTCCTGCAATTGGCTCTCCTTTCTATTAAAAAAATAAAAACTGTAATTTTAATGTGGTTAAAAAAAATTTTTTTTTAACATAAATTTCATACCAAACCTACATCACTTTTGATTTTAATCGTCTTTATTCTATTTTAAAATTATACTTGAATTTGAATTTTAAAATATTTTTAAAAATACCTAAATACTGTATCAGATTCAGATGCCACAAAAGACAAGAAAATGAGACTCGTCAATAAAACAAATTTTCCGCAACTTGGAAAAAACCCAAGGAAATTCATGACCATTATTCAACTCTTTCGTTTATAAAGTTTATAAAATCCGAGTTAAAGGATAAACTTTCAATTATAATTATAATTATTGTGTACACAATAGATGTTAATAAATTTTGTTTAAAAAATAAATTAATAATTTAAGTTCCAATTGGTTTGAGGGTTGACATGAACACGATTTTTTGAATTTTAAAAAATTCATTAACTTGAGATAATTTGAAATTATTAATTTCGTGTTTTAAAGTTTTCAAACTAAAATTTTAAGTCGAAAGTTGTATATAAATTTTATAAAAAGTTAAACTTACAACTAAATATTATGAATCAATGAGACAACCAAAAATTGGCATAATAAGGAGATATTTCGGTCCGGATGCAATATTACTGGTATGAAATTGAAAAATAAATATGTATAAAGTTAACATTCTTGAAAGATTTGTCCATTTACATTTTTTTGTCTTGGAAATTGGCAAATTTATCGTCTTAATTGGAAAAGAAATCTCATAAAAAATATCGAAGAAAAAAATAAAATTATACTAAAAAAACTTCCAGAGTAATTAATTTATTAATTAATACTAATATTTTATTACATGAAAGTTTTTATTATTTTATATTTTTTCCATAGTCAATTTAACGACGCTCTAGATATGACACGAGTTAAATTGTCTGGAAAATTTCAATATGACCGAGCAGACGTCATTATGCAACCAAAACTTTTAAAACCTTCAACTATGGAAGAAGAAATGTCCCGTGATGTTAAGCCAATAGGAGGGCATTTAATAAACGCATTTGTGACTGATGAAGGGTAAAAATTGTATAAAAAATATTTAAAAATTTTTTTACTTTATTTTATTTTTTTAGCCGTCGCATCATTGTCAATCGTGGCTGGATTTCCAAACAAAACTGCAAAAAATCAAATTTAAAAAAGCTACAGATAAACCAACATGTGGATTTTGTAGGTAGGATAAGAAGTGGCCAAAAGGTAAAAATAGTTAACAAATTTTTTAAATAATAATTAAAATTGAAATTATTGAAATTCAATTTGAATGAAATGTAATTTTTAAATTTAAATAAATCAAATAAAAATTATAGAAGAGCATTTTCACATCTAATGATGCTGGAAATGGTTGGTGGTTAACAAGAAATATTCCAGAAATGTCCAAACATTTGAAAACTGAACAGTTTTTCGTAGATGTCGATGGTAAAAAATTTATAAACGACTATTTTCTATTCATTTTTTACAAATTATTTGAATATTTCATTTAGAATCTGGTTCTGTAGAACCTATTGGATCTCAAATGCTAGTAAAGCTCAGAAATAGGCATTTGGAATATGTATTAACTTGGTACGGATTGGCCTTGGGAACCCTTTTTTATTTTATTCGAAATCGGCAAATTCAAATTGCTAGTCTTAAAACAGCCTACAGTAAAATTTCGAAACGTTAAAATAAATTATATATTTTACAAAATTGACATTTTAATTTTTAATTGACTTTTACTGTCACAGATTCAGAATCATTTTCACTTTTGTTTTGTGTAGTACTAATAGTAGCATTTACATTTGTTTCACTAACTTCTATGGGGGTTTCATTGTTAACAGTTACTGTTACTTGTTAGTTTATTCTCATATCAATACTGTCATACAATACACCTGTACATGCAGCAGGGAGCATTATGACTAATGGGATAGATAACAATCACGTTTAATCAAACGTCCAGGATCATTAAACAAGAATGCCTGGTATACAATTCATCCAGGTGAATACACACTCCCCCAAACACAGACATTGCCAATACACAAAAGACTCTGGTAAACAGACCTAACAACCTTGCATGGAATACGAAATGGAAACTGGAAAAACATATCCGTAGAATTATTCATTATTTTATATTTGGATTAAAAGTAACTTGAAAATCTTGTTTAAATAACTTTGATTTAAATTAAGATCTTACAATCTTTTGATCGAATAGGATAATCCGACAGTGTTTCAGCCGTCGTTAAACTGTGCAGATTATTGTAGCGGATTTTTCAATCCCCAACACTTAGTCTGACAATATCCTTTCCGTCTTTATCATTTTCAGAAATGGGTGAATTTTCCTCTTGGTCGTTTCTCATACCAACGTCTTGATTTATTTCAATTTCCTCTTGTTCGTCGTCGATAATGGACATTTCTTGGGGGGGTTTATCGAGAATCATAACAGAAGGGACAATTTTAAAATCATTCACTGTTACTGTGTTGTTTAAAATGTCTAATTTATTTTATATTAATAAAATTAATAAAAAATCAATAAAACCTTCAGTGTCATCGTCCAATCCCAACACAACTCTGCAATTTCCTGCTAACCAATGACGCAAAAGTGTCTGTGCGGCACAGCTGATTTCGTCCTAATTAATTATTACTAATATTCATCTAATAATTAATTAATTTTTTAAAATAATTTTTTAATTTATTAATCATATTTTATGATAATTAGAATACACAAAAATGTTCAAATTAAAAGCTCATGACACTCGACTAGATACAATTTAAAAAAACTAACCTTAATTAATTATAGAAATTATAACTATACCATTCGTTAATTTCGGAGATAACGATACCAAGAAACTTACCAAGAATTCGAGATGAACATTAGGGTGGGTGAATTTTTTTAAATAATAAAGCTTGACCTTGATTATATATCACAAAATTATAGTTTTGGGGCAATTTAGAACAATTTAGAACAACTCGCTTCGAAATTTAAAAGAGTATTTTTTGTCCAATTTTAAAATTTCTGGAACATAGGAAAGAAGTTGGATTTTATTGTAGAGGATCATCCGATTATTCAATTTAAACAACTAAAAGGAGTAATTAATGTGGCTTTGAATAATTTTGTACCAACAAATGATCAAAAATATCTCTTTAATGCTGAAATTATTATCACAAATGGATATACTACATCAGGAAATTTTTGTAATAGGGATCGTGGAAAACTAAATAATGCTAGGTGGCTTACCAGGGCAAACAGAACTCTTCGGTTATATATGTCAACTTTAAGGCTATCTCGAATATTGACAAAACTGGTTAAATATATAATAAATATCTATATGCCTATGTTTTACAAGGTCAAACAAAAGGAGTCTACAGTACACGGTTCACAGAACTTTTTTTGTTGTTAAATAGTATTAAGAAGGCAGCACTTCTAAAAAATTCGAGTAAAATGGAATGCAGAAAAAACTTACAATGCAATTCCTTTTTTTACCATCCAGAAAGTATATTGTTAACTGCTGTTTACTTGAAAGAAGATTGGGCCATTGAAACAGTGCAAGAATTACATATTTCTAGAATAAATAATAACTTACAATTGGAAGAAGATGAAACTCTAAGGATAATAAACCCCAAAAATATTCACATTAACTTTGATGCCTTAGTGTACAATAATATGATTAGCCATGACGAGATAAAAACAATACCCCCATAATTTGTAATTATTAATTATAATAATTACTGTAGTATTAGTAATATTATTATTATTTATTATTGTGTAATACATTAAATTATTTGAGATTATATTTTTAATTCCCATTTGGGTTAAATTCGTTTATTAACAACTCGAAATACCTGTCACACTACATAATAAAGTTACGAGAAGATTTTTTCAATCGAAATATTGAACATAAATTGTAAATTCTCAAGGTTGAATGTTTATAAAGCAAATGGAGCTGTGGGGAAGCATTGTGGGTGTGTTATTGGATTCTGGAGCAACCCGTGGGTTGGTAAAAACAGAGCAAATACCCATAGCAAAAAGAATGAAAGCTAAGAGGGCAATGAGATTTGCAGGAGCATTTGGGGGAAAGGTAAAATTAGATTTTATTAGCAATTTAGCATTAATTTACGGTAATATCCAATTCGAAGTTCCATGTTATTTGGTTAGCAATTGAAAGCATAGCGAGTTTGATGTATTATTAGGTTGTGATTAAAGTAGTACATGAAATAGATATTACGCCAGAAGCAAAAGCGGTTAGAGGCGTCACATATAGCGTACCTGGAAATTTGAAAGCACGAATGCAAGAGCAGTTAGAAGAAATGATAGCATTGGACATCATCGAACCTTGTCGTAGCAACTGGAGGTCTTCGTGCTGCCTAGTGAGCAAGCAGGATTCATATCCAACACCCAACCCCTTAGAGATGTTCGATGCGTTGAAGGGTGGAGCAATATTTTCGACCTTAGACTTCAGCAAGGGGTTTTGGCAAATACCATTGAAGCAAGAGCACAGAAAATTTACAGCATTTGCAGTCAATACGCCGGGTTTAAAGCACAAATTGTTCCAATTTAAAATGTTACCCTTTGGGTTAGCAAATGGACCTTCGAGCTGTCAATTACTCAGCGATACGTTATTAGCAGGTATAGATAGGACAGTAGCATACTTGGACGATATTTTTATTTATTCAAGAAATATAGAAGAGCACAAGCAAGATTTACAGCTAGTTTTAAATTATCACGGATCACAAACCCCTGATTCATTTGAGAAGCGCCTTAAAATTGGAAGGGATGCGATTGAGATGGATGCAGCTTTTAGATTTATATAATTATGAGCTAGAATATAGACCAGGACGTTTAAATCCATCGGCAGATGCATTGTCACGTCTGTTCGCTATAGCAATTAGCGACGATAATTTAGGATTAGTATAAGCACAGAAGCAGGATAACGATTGCAAGCAAGTGGTAGAATACATACATAACAATAGAACCGGCATCTTGGAAAATAATTTATATTGAAGCATAAGAAACAGACTTGTGGTGGAAGAAGGCTGGTTATTGTATAAAAGAGAAGAGCAATTATTACATATAGTGGTATTAATTGAGAATTAAGCTCAATTTAAACATAATTCCATAAATACATTGAAGTATCTTGGATATTATTATTCTTGTATAATAAAGTTTTTCTGAACGATATTTCACTTGCGTGTTTGTGATTAGATTGTCCTCGTTGTGTGTGATTCATTATTTGCTTTTATTATTTATATATATTTCATTTATCCCAAATGGTTAACAGCCGAAATGAGAATAAATCCTGCTTTAGAGGTTTGTCAAAGTATGAGTTTAACATGAATTTCGAAAATTGGGCAGAATCATTTTATTCTGAAATGATAGAAAAAGAATTGTACCTATTCTTTCACTATAATGAAACTACCAAAAACATTGGAGTATCCAAAATTGAGGAACTGGAAAGTGCCATTGAAAATGCCACGTCGACTCAACGAAAAAATAAATTGAAAAACGAATTTGATTTCATGCAGCTTCGAGCTTATTCCTTTTTAATTAAATGTTTGTCTGACTCTGTAAAGGACGCTTTGAGGCCTATTTCTGACTCTACCGTTGAATCCACATGGAAAGGTCTCCTTGAATTAAAAAGGTCAACGACTATCTTTGCTGAAAGAACAATTTTGAAAAACTTGACAAATTCAAAAATTTCTGAATCTGAATCATTGTTGGAATATCTTGTATGAATGGAGTCTTTGTATAATCGTTTGAATTCGACCAAGAGTGAAATTTCTGACCCCATGAAATGGGTATTCACCAAAAACGGATTATTAAATTCGTTTTCAATGATTAAGCAAATAATTGATGTTTCATCGGAAGATAAATCTTATTTCGAAATAAGACAAACTAATTGCATTGTCCGAAGAGCAAATTGGCGATCCTACGATACCCTTTGACAAAAGCACAAGAATTAATGATGAATCTGTCTTGTTTACCGAAAGGGAAACTTATAATGTCTCCAATAAGAAACATACCCGGAATACAGAAATCAAACTGCTGGAAATTGAAAAATAAGAACAATTCCAATGGTGAAAAAGCAAATCAAGTTCAAAACATAAAGGAAGATTTTGCTTTCCAAACATCTGAATCGATTGATAAATTTGCAACAGGTGGATGGATTGTCGATAGCGGAGCCTCATCTCATTTTAGTAAGGATTGTTGTGGTTTGAGTGGTGTTGAAGTTGAGAAAGGATTTGTTGGTACTGCAGGTGAGGAGAAATTGGAAATTGTTGAAACGGGAGAGCATGGTGCATTTGGACGAGTAAAGGTAATTCCTAAAATAAATAATAATCTGCTCTCCGTAGGTCAAATCACGTCTGATGATCCTAAAATCACTGTGATGTTTTCCGGAAATGAATGTAAAATTTTACGCGATAAATCTGTTGTGGCCAAAGCAATAAAGGACCAGAACAACCTTCATAGGACCCTTCTCACTGTTGATGCTAACCAAGAAGAATCTACTTCTGATATTGAAATCGATTCTACTTCTTCTAAATTGAAAACATGGCATAACAAATTGGGACATCTGTCATTTTCTGGTCTCAAGCATTTGTTCAAGCTTGGAAAATTACCCGATTTAACAGAAAAGGATATTTCTACAAACCTTGAATGTCTTATATGCAGACGGGGTAAAGCCACCAAGAGCATATGTAAACACAAAATGAGAAACGAACCTAAAACGTCTAGAGTTGGTAAAATTGTCAGTTCCGATACATGTGGCCCATTCTCAGTTCCCGACATCAAAGTAAATGTATATTTCCAAGTGTACATCGATTATCATTCTAGACTTGTGAAAGTCTATTTGCTAAAGAGAAAAACTGAAACCATCGATTGCTTGAAATCTTACGTCTCTTTAATGAAAAACAATGAACATTCAATCTCTCTTTTAAGGACTGATCAGGGAACAGAGTACCTGAACAATAGTGTTAGCGAATGTTTAAAGGAGAATGGCATCCAGCACCAAATAACGGGCCGTGGAGCATCACCACAAAACGGTGTGGCAGAAAGGATGATAAGAACACTGACTGAGATGGCGATAACGATGCTTCTAGACTCAGCTTTATCCAAGGCATGGTGGGGACATGCAATAATTTATTCCGCGTTGATTAGAAATCGCTTCACCACATCAGCATTCCAAAACAAAGAAATACCCTTTGAAAAAGCAACCAAAAGACAGGCAGATTTTAAATGGTTTCAAGTCTTTGGGTGTACTGCATATACGTATATCCCATTACAAAGCAGGTCTAAATTGGATGTCACTGCTAAACGAGGCATATTAGTCGGTTCGTCTCCCGGTGAGTTGTAACTTTTGTGGATGAAACTGGTAATCTCTTGATAGATGACCAGTCGAATATTACAATTGGAAATGAAATTTCGACAAATTTGAAACCATCTGTTAAACCAAGAAAAGTTAAGAATCAGAAGGAGACGGTGAATATTGTACAAGCTGCTAACATTGCTAATGAATTAGCATTCAAAGTAAAAACCCCAGATTCCTACACTGAAGCAGTTAATGATTCAGTAAATGGAATTAATTGGAAACGTGCTTGTGAAAAGGAATTGAACTCTTTGAAACGTTTAAATGCCTCAAATTAGTCGATCACATCCACGAATTGAATCTTATTCCAACTAGATGGGTGTTCGAAATCAAAGAAAATGGAGAAATTAAAGCTTTTATAGCAAGACTTGTAGCCAAAGGATTTAAGCAAATACATGGCGTTGATTATGAGGATATTTTTTGCCCCTGTATCAAGAATAGCTACATTACGTTTGTTTGTATCAATTTCTTTAAAATTGAATTTCTATATGCATCAACTAGATGTAGAGACAGCATTTCTGAATTCAATTTAGAGGAGGATGTATTTGTGAAGACGCCTCCTGGTTATGAACAATTGGTACCAAAGAATAAAATTATGAAATTGAATAAAGCGTTGTATGGTTTGAAACAATCACCTAAAGTTTGGAATAGAACATTGGATACGTTTTTAAAGGATCAATGTGGGCTCACAAAATCAGTATCAGATTCCTGTGCTTACTATGCTAAATGTGGAAATGATACTTTCACAACAATTGTCCTAATTTATGTGGATGATATTGTTATTAGCACGAAAACGTTAGATCAATTGAATAAATTCAAACATAAAATCAAGGAGAAATTTACGACCAAAGACATTACATTAACAAAATTTTGGATAAATTTGACATGTCTGCTGCCAAATCACAATCAACTCCATTAAACTCAAGTTATTCTTTGAAAAACCTAGCTGAATCTGTCAACGATCAAAAACAGGATGTGACCAATGCACCTTATCGAGAAATCATTGGCTCACTTCTATATTTGGCAATATGTACAAGACCAGATATATTTTTAGTAGTCGGTAAGTTGGCTAAGTACTGTGCGAATCCTAAAAACTGTCAATGGAATGCAGCTAAATGTGTTTTGAGATATTTAATTGGAACTCGAAGCTACAGTTTGAGATATCTTAAAGATACCAAAGCTCTGAATGCATATGTTGATGCATCCTTCGCGGATGACCCACATACGAGAAAATCAACAACTGGGGTCTTTATTTATATTGGTCAAAATTTAGTCGACTGGTCTTCAAAGTTACAGTCTATCATTGCCTATAGAACTGCTGAGGCTGAATATGTAATATTTTATCCAGTTGTTCATTAAATTATTTGAGATTATATTTTTAATTACCATTTGGGTTAAATTCGTTTATTAACAACTCGAAATACCTGTAACACTACCTTTACATTTAATGAAATTCAATATTTTTTTAAATAAAAGGTAAAGTATGCGATTGATCCGGCTTCTTAAAAATTAAATGCTTCAGTAAATGTTCTTATTTAATTAGTGTACAACTTTTGCACCCATAGCCGAAAAATTTCAATAAATTGACTCGACCTATTTACAGAGTTAATTTATAATTTTCGTGGTTACAAATTTTTGAAATACCTTCTGGTATTACCAGCCTGGTACCAGCAAATTTCGTTGGTACCAACACTTTATCGTCCCTGAAAATAATTATATTGGGTGTGTGTTGGCATGAACCCGTTCTCGTTTGTATATGATGAATTAACAAGAAAGTACACTAATCTTAAAACCTCTTTGGTTGATTATATGTTAAATGCAAGAGAAAATTTACAATTGACATGGAGAAACTTCAGAGTGCCTCCAAGGATCTATCGATATTGTGAAGGTGCGAGTTTTGTTCGATGACATGATTGGATTATACCCGTGTTTGTCTACGGGGGTGCCATTGTTCACTCTAAGAATTTTGAAAATGCTCTTACAAAAATTTCACTTGGAAAACACAAAATGAAAAAAAATAACGGATAGTGCGACTTACCGAGATATCAGATTTATACTGACTACGTTGAATGTCGTTGATAGGTTTTTCAGCACAGTGGATTTTACTTTCAACGACTTACGCCAAAGATAAAATGCTCAGAAAATCTAGAATCCCAGTTATTTTTAAAACTCTATCGCTCACTTTGGAGTAAAGACATGTTTTATAAAAATATGGGGCAATTAATTGATTTTTTCCGATGCCTGACCGTCAGTGTCTCCATCTGTTAATGCGGCCAGGTGAACAGCAGAGCCATATATGCCCTCATGGCGGAATTATGCCTAGAGGAGGATAGCTCTATTGTTGAGATCAAACCTGCTTGGTTTGATATTGCAGATATTAATTGGAACATTGTACCAGGCAGCCAAAAATGTAATTAGAGTTTTATTGAATACTGGATCAACTACGAGTTTTATTAAAGGCAGTTAGGTGAAGCGTAATTGTAGGCAAGGGTGTAATGCGAGGCAATTTGGAGGTGCGTGGGGTGGCACCGCGATGCTCAATGAGATTGGATTTTTGTGGATGGATTATGGGAGTTTGGATTTGAAAATTTTGCTGACGCACGAGAGATAATTAAATTAATACATTGGACTCAAATTTATAATAAAGCTAATCTGTCAGCTGATTCTTAGAATTATTACCGCTATAAAATTCATAAAAACTCGGCCAATTTATTAATGTAAATAAAAAAAATACTATACTAAAATTTAACTATAATTATAATTATGAAATTAATAAATTAGTGAATTAGTATATAAATCTAAATTACCTCATCCTCGGGAGAAAATTTACTGCATTCAAAAATGTCCAAACTAGAATTGACTTGATTATAAATCACGGGACTTCCAGGCAAGACAACAGAACAAGCTAGAAGCTGAATAATTTTCACAAAAGCAGTGTAAATATCCAATTCACTACAGCAAATTAACATGTTTTTTACAACATGATCGCATAATTTTAAAATAAACCAAGGGTTTAGTTTTCGGAAAGCATTGAATCTATTCCGCACGTCTTTTATTAATCTAACCACGTGCTTTACTCTAAAAAAAAATTTTCAAAAAATGAAAAAATCAGACTTGCCATATATTTAGCAATTTTGCAAAATTTAGACCAAATAATAAATAATTTAATTTGAATATCAAAAACAGTGACAATTTAATTAGTGATAATTATGGTAAGTAAAATCATATTTAAAACCCAATTTGATTGGCTAAAATCTTCATAAATACGATTGCTGGGCAATTTTATTCGTTAGTAACAAATCTTAGTCTAATTAAAAAAAATATAAATTCGCATTTACTTGCATCATAATCACTATTGTTTATGTTAGTTTATTATGAAATTCAGAAAAAAATTTGAAATTTTTTTGTTAAATATGGCAAGTCTGGGAAAAATTAACACTTTATAATTAAAAGTACAATTGTTTGGAGCTAGTTTCTTTGAACCAATTTGAATGTTCAATCGCCATTAATGCCAACGAAAAGTTCAATTTTGAAACTGATATACATTATGATATTTTATAATTATAATCTAACACGGTGCTCAAAAAAGCTTAGGTTGGAGGCGTATGAGTAGTTTTCATTTTTAAAAAATGGATAATACTATAAATTT
>JAUZND010080390.1:0-16109 GCA_034780555.1 Coelogynopora nodosa | reverse complement strand
CTCTCTCTCTTCCCTCTATCTTTTTCTTCCCTCTCTTTTTTTCATCTTTCTCTTTTTTTCTTCCCGCTCTTCCTTTTTTCTTTCTTTGTTTTTCCTTTCTTTATTTCCCCCTTCCACATTCTCAATCCCCTCCCATAATTTTCTCTCGATTTAAGGGGACACATGTTTTCCCTTGTTTCCCATTGTACATACAAGGTGGTTTGATATTGCTGCACATATAAAATATATCGATTTTTTGGCTAAGCATGACATTTTTGCCCGTTAACTGTTTAGACATAATAACACTCTATAAATAAATAAATTAAACTTTTTAAATATTTTTAAATATGGAACCAAAATCTTTTTCATCAATTTCAGTCTGGTTTATTGTATGTTTATTAGTACAACTTCTTTTCCATTTGTTTGTGAAGCGTTTGAACTGCTAGTGAAATAATAGTATAATCTGAAGTACATTTATAGATTAACATAATATTCAATGATAAATATTTTGAGATTTCGTGAATAGACATATTTCCTAAAAAATGTTCAACTTTATTTCAATCATACTACTAAAGTTCAAAAGATGATATAATATAACATTCTTTACGTACATTGGCTTATATATTGTAGAATTTATTTAGAAAATGAAAGTTTAGCATTTCAATGCAATACACGAAAGAATAATAACAGGAGTATTTAATGACATAGCGTATGAGTTTCCATATCTTAATATTTAAAACAAAACATATAACATTTTTGATTATTGTAATACATTTCTTATATTAACAGAATTAATATTTTCGAAATATGTACAATTTGTGTTTTACCTTATTTAATTTTAACAAATAATGATGGTTACTCGATCCCTATTTAATTATTTAACGAATTCAGACTTTTTTTCTTTTCTTGAGAGCTATTGCTGTTTTGAGACTATGCGCATTATTGAAACACCCGCTCATAAAATTACAATACAAATACAGTAATTAAACAGTTAGAACAATTAAAATGTTTAATATCGATCTATTTTTGAGGTTCACTCTGCAACACTTCGAAGGAACAAATAAAGTATTTCGTAAAAATTAAACAATTTTTAAATATATCAAGAGAAGTAACATATCCGCAAAATTTTAGTGAATATATACATTGAAATTGTATGAATATAAATAATGAAAATTTATCAATTTATATTTTGAAAATATAATAGACAAATTTGCATTTAAGTTAGCCAGTCTTCTTAGCAAAAACAAGAAAAGCCTTTTTATGATTGAAATCTTTAATCTGGGGCAATTTTTTTTTATAAATGCTAAGATTAGTTTATTTAACTTAAACATATAAAAGCTCGACCACCTTCAAATTGAACCCCACATACTCGGAACTTATGCTGATGTGATTTAACTATAGAGTATTCTCAACCTGTCACCGAATTGCAGTACTCAACATGCATATTTGCGACAAATTATCCCGAAAATTTCAATTTCAAATTATCTTTAAATTTTCCAATAATTACGGGATATTGTACTCTAGTTATTTGAAGCATCTGCGTTTTTCAGGAAACCTCTTTTGTACAAAAAAATATTTAGGAAAATATTTAACTGAAAATAACATTCATTCTAAATAATTTCGCTGGGATAATTTGAATAATTTTTTTTATTATTCACGGTAAGAATTTAATAAACTATTGTAAAAGTTAGCAATATAGTCAACTAATTATGTCTAATTGTTTATATATTACTTAGTTACTACCCTATTGTTTATTTGTGTAAAATTCAATTACAGCGTAGAGCCGTTATAGAAGGAATAAAATAATATTTAGAAAAATATTATCAATAGTTTATACAAATCAACCAAATAAAAAAAAATGAAAAGAAAAAATAAAAGTTATTCGAAAGAAAAAAAAATGAAGAAAACTTTTTTTTAAATAGTTACTAAGACATTATTCATTTTTGTAATTTGATCTTAAAATAAGCGCTATCGATTAATTATGTCAATGGATCATTTTTGTTATTATTCATGATGTTACATTTGTTCTGACGTCTAATCACTATTCCTCTTGAACTTAGAAAGGTATCATAGAAACTGGCTAGATTTGCGGATAGGTGTGTCACTCTAGGCTAGGCCCTATGTCCTCTCTTTGGTTTGGTGAATAATCCTCATTCGGTATAGTCAAAGAAGATCAAAGGCTAGGATGTACAAAGAGATTATTTATTGTACGATTTAATGATAACACTGAATATAAACGATAAAACATAAAACATAGGGTAAGTTGAATGATTCTGCAAGCATAAATATATATCACTATCATTTTGTTGTTCCAACCTTAACGATAATTAATTGGCATAGTACTACAGTACGTATATTAATATAGTTAAGTTTAAATGTTTTAAAAATGCACTATACATATTTCACTAATAGTCAGTGCACTTAGTTGCAAATTAAAATAGTCTTATATTTGAAAACTACAATAAATAATGCTGATCAATAAAGTGATAATTATAAAATTAAAAATAACCATATTTTGTGAAATATATAGAATAATATACATAATCAATATTTTGATTTTAAAATTATTGTTTTAATGCGATCAATGAATCTGATTAATAGTGTATTAAATAAAATAATTAATTATTTATAGATAATACAAAGTATTTCATTTGTTCTCTTCAACAAGCAAAGCCTCAGTTACGTTTGATTTTAGGGATCTTTGGGGTGTTTGTTGTGATTAGAATATCTTTGTTTTCGAACAGAGAATACGAGTTCAACTTCAGATTTAGTGACATCAGTATGTGGGAGAGGCTCAATCGTGGAAAAACAGAACCACCTGAAAATAAATTCAACAAAACACATATCGTATAGTATAACTCGAACAAGTTTTTGAGATTATTACTCAATCCTATAGTGTAAAAAAACAGCATAAATTAATGACATAAAGCATACATATATTAAATATATGGGATACTTTCAACACAACTTGAAGCATTGAGAGAGATACAATCATAGATACGTGAAAATAAACATTAGTCATATAATACTGTTCATAAGTAAATATTTGTTGTTATTTCTTTTTAAAAATAAATAATATATGAAACTTTAAAAAATTCTATATTTAAATTCATGTAGTTCTTATGACCACTAACCTAAGCTTGTTTCAATTATTACGAATGGATTAAAATTGAATTATAATCAACTTCATGGCTATTTTCAATAGTAGGAACAACTAAAGCTTTGTTTGAGATTATAATTGATAATGGCATCTTGGTATTCTTACATACGAATAGAAAGGTATGCATCTATTTATATGTATTAAGGTCTATTTACGTTTATTCTTAGGGCATTAGCAAACAATCATAGACAAACATCACTGGCAAATATCTTTTGAAAACAACAAAATGACGTAAATTGAATGAAGTAAATTTGTCATAAGCTATTTCGGTACATATATATATATATATATATTATTTTTTTTGTTATTTCAGTTTAAATTAAAATGTTAAAAAAATATAGTAATACATTATTAAACAAAATGATTATCAAAAACATCCAAATAACAAAATAAAGTTCGACCTATTTCGTTACAAAACAATCTACCGTAGTTTAACAATTTTTTAAATACACATATAATTAATATACATCTTCAAAATGCCACAATGTTAATATGCCATATATATGTAGCTGTGAGAAAGCTTTGCTTTAAGATATATATATATATATATAGTATTGTTATTGCTAGTGCTGTACATACAAAGGCTAAATATATCAATACATTTTCGTATCTAAATCACTGTTAACAATAAAATAGAAAATTACTTTCTGAAATTACTGTTGTTATATATTCTATGCGTGAATATTAGAAATAAAAAGTTTCATAACACTAATGGTTGAATCTTAAATATAACTTATTACGGATAGAATATGGAATAATAAGAATACATACAAAACAAACAATCAAATAAATAAATAAATAATCAATAAATGACAAATCCTTAATTAAACGATCAATATATCTTCTGTAATATTTCTCTTAAGCTGTCATGCTTTGTCAATCATTTACAATTATCCATTAACCCTTTAATATCATCTAGGCTGTTTCCCATTATACGATGTTACCGTCAATCTGAATGTTTAGGCTAAAGATAGATTGGGTATAGGTAATGCATTGACATTTCATTTTGTAATGAAATCATATTTCATTGTTAAATATGTTTGCACACCCAAATTATAGTTTACAACACTATTATATGCATTTACCTTTGTATTGTTATCGCAAAGATTTTCGCGATACTTTTTTCTTTTATTATGAAGAGGGCGTGAATTCAATGCTGAAGAATCTTATATTTATTCGTTAAAAGGAGTTTTCAGTGGCCCACATTTTTATGTTTTTATAGAAGATGTAGAAATGCGAGTCTTATGTATTAATTGAAACCTCAATAAACAAAAACTTTACAATATATATATATACTTTCAATACTTTCAATACTTTCATAATGACAACAATTCAATTAAATAAAAATATGAATCAGCTTACTTCAGGAATAAAGTTGCCACAAATCTCAAAGCCCTATTCCATAGCCCACTTATTTCAAAACCTAAAATGTAACAAACTTTAAGAATAATAAACAGATTCACACTTATACTTTTCTATCAACAAATTGAATGTTTCTTTAATATACCTTAAATATTTAAATACTTAAATATTAGACGACTTTCAAAACGGACCATGAAAAATGGGCAATATCCAAGACATTTTTATTTAATGAAACGCCTTGTCCAAACTTACAAAAAGAGCCACAGGAACTTAAAACAACCCTTTTTTGGTTACTAAAAATCCCAGCATTTTTGTGTGCAAACCGATGATTAAAACGGACCCTATTCTCCTAAAATTACCCCCCAAATCAAATGTGGAGAAACCTGTAAATCCCATTAACTTTCTACCTATTTCCATAAAAATGATGGTGAAAAAACTCTTGAAACTAGTCATGTATATAAAACTAATCTACAGGAAGCTCCACTTAAGTAACAATAACTATCACATGTATGGTCAGTGTAGTACACACCACTTTTTTCATGAACTCTTATTTTTAGTCGTGAAATTCTAATATAAAATTGTGAAATTGGTAATATACCATTATGCATACTTGTTACTGCATAAATCCAGACATCCAATTCACAGATCAATCAAAACATCTTCTTTTATGTTTACTATTGTCTAACAGACATACTCATAATTAAAAATAACAATCTTTCTTACATATACTTTATTTCAAAGCATCTCGTTCGCGTGACTTGTCCATTTAGAAACTTATTCAAGCATTCAATTCAAACATCAGTCACATAGGTTTTCCTCCAGATAACATTAAAAAATAATTTTTAATAAGCTAAAGAGATTTCGTTTTCTTCTTTCCAGTAAAATATACCAAACACTAGCGCTAAAATATAAATTTTCAGAATAAATCCACTGCTAATTAAAAAAACAACCAAGATACTTAAACAATTAAAACAATATTGACCTTATCCGTCAACAGTTACCATACATGTGAACAAATAAGAAAGGCTTTTGAGACATACAAGTAACTGACAATGATATAAAATATATACCTTTTATCCAATCCAAAACATTACCAACAAAAATAACACAAGCATAAATGGCCTCTTATGCAACTTTTTTGTGGACAATAAAAACAAAAAAAGCAATATGTAACCTGACTTGTTACAATTTGCAAATTAAACATGCATAGTGGGACAACCAATTATTTCATGACACTTTAACACAACACTTGAGTTCTATTCACTAAAGAAATACTCGGTCAGCCATGTTCAATAGAACAACAATCAAACATTCATTGCTTTCCATCAGTTGATAGATAAGAACGGCTCCCCATCAATGAACTCACACTTAAAATCCGGATCTTCAATGGAAAGATATTAACAAGGAAACATAAAGATGAAGGAAAAATCGCAGTAGAAATGGACAAGCGATGGTGCAAATATTAGACCCATTTTTAAATCGGCTGTAATTCAAAAAGCATCTCCCGGATTCTTTTGAAATTTCAATCAATAAAAATGTCAAAAAAGATGGCATAGGTCAATTAATATACTATTATACATAGTTCCAGTCTATTCTATTATTGCAAGTATAGCTAGGCCGAATCTCTCCATATACCATTAAGAAGTTCGCTTCTTAGTAATATAAGTCTGTGGAGTTTCCTCCCGATTATTAGCATTTCGTGAATTTGTGCAAGTGCGGTGAAGACCTCATATTACAAGATAGACACGTATGTAGTTGAAAGGCGAGGATGTGGCCTAGTGGTAGTTGGCTTGCATGTTCGATTCCTACTCTTTACTGATGAGGGGCAAATTCCCCGAAAACGGTCTGCAGATGGATTTGCCTGTTGATTATTATGTCTATCAAAATAAATATATATTTTTTTATTTGTATGCATAACTGTATTTTGCCAAATTTATCCAAATCTCCTATATATATAATTTTCATGTATTTTCAAATATTAAAAAAAAATTAAAATTAAATTAAATTTAAAATTCAATATAATATTTTATATATTTAGATATATCTAAGGATAGAATTACTTTGCAAAAATAAAAATTCGGCAATTGACATCTGTCGACATAACTACATCAATTGGGGAACTCATATCCGAATGTAGAGTGAGAACAATTGGTCAAGAGTGGTCAAGAGTGGTCAAGTGTTTAGAAGTGGTATCAGGAAATATTTTATTGGAGAGAAATTAAAACGACACAGACAAAATAACGCGTCAGTTCAACAAACATAAATTGCATTGTGAAAAAGTGATTGACCATGAATGAAGGATGCCATTGCCAACATGTTTTATATTAATTTTGAAAATAAACTTGTTCTGTTGCAATTATAAATAAACTATGGATGTAATTAAACAATCGATTTTTGTAGAACACCCGATATATAATCCTTCTACAATGTTTATCAATTAACATAAAACTTTTATTACAAATATGTGATTTTTGTAAAAAAAAACGTAAATTGATAGATATTTGAGATAATTGATATTTAGATAATTGAGAAATTAATAGATAATAGAGATAGAGATAGATAGATAATAGAGAAATTAATAGATAATTGAGAAAAATTAGATAGATAGATAATAGAGAAATTAATAGATAATTGAGAAAAATTTTATAGATATATTTTTTATATGTTAGAAAAGAAACCTTAAATTGGATTTTTATATATGTCTTAGAAGCTTATTCACTAAAACTTGAGGGAAATTTTGAAATAATAATTTATGACTGAGATAATACTTACATTGTAATTTACTCTAAAATGTATATTTGTGAGTGACGCGTGACTTCATAAACATGATGACCATTGAAAGAAATTGAATAACAGTTAACAGATGTTTGTCCCTCTTCCTCAAACATTCTCCAGTTAACAGATGTTTGTCCCTCTTCCCCAAACATTCTCCAGTTAACAGATGTTTGTCCCTCTTCCCCAAACATTCTCCAGTTAACAAATGTTTGTCCCTCTTCCTCAAACATTCTCCAGTTAACAAATGTTTGTCCCTCTTCCCCAAACATTCTCCAGTTAACAAATGTTTGTCCCTCTTCCCCAAACATTCTCCTGTAATTAATTATAATCATGTTTTGATTAGATTAATTTTAACAGAATTTCTTTGTCCTACATTTTCGTCTAGCATTATATATCTTTTTGCTGATAAATAACTATAATACGCCGAACCAGTACATTGTGTAATACCATTTTAGAACGATACATACTATTTTTATTCGGATTTATACTGCATCGTTTGGCTTTACCAAGAGTGAATGCCAAATGCCGTAGTGCTTGGCGGAATAAAATAGGGGTGGCCGGATAAAACTAAAATTTATGTAATATAATTTAAAACTCAATTTCAAAAAGCTAAATATATAACGGTAGTTTCAGCTAATAATGAAACAGCAGCATGCATATTGGTTAAAAACCGAAAGCTGTTACAAAAAGCTTAAAAAAAGTAAAACAAAAAAAACACATTTTAAAACAAAATGCATCATATGCGCGCGCAGTGTACTGTATATGCTGTTGTGTTTCATTTTGACATTTAAAATAAATATCGCTGTGAGGCAATGAAATATCGTCATCTTGTAGATATTCCGTCAACTCACAATAGCTAGTCAACTTCCCTTTTAAGCTTACTGCTTCGAGCTGCTTAATTAAAAGCTGCAAGAGAGAGATGATTCTAGCTTTTTTATGAAACTATTTTTTGAAACTTTACCAATAAATTATTATGTCAAATTAAATACACATTTCTGTAGAGTAAAAATAAAATACTGCGAATGAATAGCGACGCTTATTACATTCTATACACTTTCTACAGGTTGTTGATAAATATAACATGTAATTAATAAATGAACAATGTTGTATAATATATGTGTAAAAGAAAATGTTTGACAAGGTTTCTGATTTTTTCGTTTAATTATATTAAATATATTTGTTTGACGAAATAAAATTGTTACAATTTATTACTCAATCATCTTTGATTCTTGTAAGTAAGCCATTAAAAATAGATTTAAAAGTTTTAACTAAAAAAATTATTATAATGTATTATATACATTTATGTATCTTGTAACTTAACATTTGTAAAACTATAACAAATAATAACTTTAAACTACCTCTTACAGGAAGAAATGCAAGGGGACAAATTGAGAATATGTTTAGATTAATAGGTTATGATAGAACTACTACATAATTACTTTGAAAAATAATAATAATATTACTATAACTACTATTACTGCAGCAACAAGTAAATATTTAATTAAATGCTAGCAAACATAACAATCAAATAATCATTGACTTGTTAGCAAATATAATATTACACAAACTTATTTCTAATTAGGTAATCGTTGATGCCCTGGTCTACTTTATTCAATACTTATTAAGCGAACAAATGCGTATCTTTTTATCAATTCGGTCGGCAAAATATGCATCTATGATCTAACGTTTGTGTTCCATAACTTATTATTTTGGTTTAACTTAATCTTCTTTTTTTCCCTATGTACCTATAACTGCACTAAATAATATAATATACTAATTGTACCATATATGCTGTACCGGCTATTTTTATTGTAACAAAAAAATATATGAAATAATAACATGTAATTAAAGTTATGTAATGTATATAACTATATTTTATTTTACATACCAACCTCCAACTTCCATTTTGCTTGTTATTTAGTCCTTTAGGTATCGAGGGGGGGCGACTTTGCCATACTGGCAGCAGTAAATTGAGGCAATTAATATTCCGAAAACTGTTGCTGCATGTTAATATTGACGTCCACAGTGAGAAGGAATATCAGGCCGAGGAAGCAAGGGACACACTATTCTCCAAGCAATAGAATAATATTTATGATCTTTTAATCTTTCCCCAGTTGAAAGCATCGAGGAAGATTACATCCTACTGTTTTTGGAACAAGAATCGCTGAAATGAATTTGATAAAATTAAGAACATTTAAGGGCATAATTTTCAAGATACAAATTACATGTACATTGCACATTGTTTTATTTTAATAAAACGTATTTTTTATAGTGGAATATTTATTGCAGTATAGCCAACATTTTTTTCACAAATATATAAAGTAATAATTCAGCTTTGAATTAAAAAAAAACATTTTTATCAGATTTTATACTAAGACATTACCGATTATAATTCTTTAAATGAGCGTATTTAAAACTAGCTACTAAAATAATTAATTTTTTGGATTATACACTTTTATGTAATTTTTAATAACAAATTTATACACTAAATAAAATACAACATAAAAGAGAAAATAACATCTACAGAAAGTAGGTGATTTGCAGAAACCAATAAAAAATAGTCACATGTTTTAAATTTTGTTATTAAGAAAACCAAAAATTATGCACAATATTCCAACTAAAATATAAAAATAAATTTATCTAAAAATGCTTTCAAACTTCCAAATAAAGGGTACTATATTTTATGTAATAAAACGTACTCACTATACTATATATATATATATATATTATATTTTAAATAATCAATAAATCATTATGTTTAACATTCAATGAATACGATATTATCTGACAATAAGACTAAAAGTAGAATTCGCTCATAACGTTTAATAATGTCGCTTATAACGTTACTGTCGCTTATACAGTTTAATAATGTCGCTTATAACGTTACTGTCGCTTATAAAGTTCTGCACAAATAAGTCAAGTTTTTTAAATAACTTATGCAACAATTTTTATGATGAGTTAATTAACAAATTAGTTTCCATGAAAATTGTCTCTATCAATTTATTCGTTGTACATACGTATGTACATAGTATTTGCACTTCGTTTTAAATGAACTTTGATGGAATATGCAGTTAACATAAAATTAAAATAATTGTATTAAAATTTCTTTGATTCCTCAATATATACGTTATTAATTCAAAGAGGAGAAAATTATAATTACAACCTCTCTAGTGTATACTAACGTATCATTTAATTTCTCCATCTTCCCGTGAGTATAATACGGCAAAATATTTCTTTAGACTTCTACATCATAACGAGAGTGATTAAACAAAGTCATATGTCAGGCGTTTTTTTATCATATTTTAGTAAATTTAAATGCTTCGCAATTTGGGACAACACGTTCGATTATTAAATAATCAATAGTTATATTTTTATTTCCTTACAATTAAAATGAAGCATTTACGTACTTTTTGATAGAAAGAAAACAATCAGTAACTAAAAACTTTAGACACAGGCTCTGAAAACAATGTAACAGATAATATTCGAGGCTATGGAAAAAATTATAATACTAGAATAATTGAATGTTAAGCATAAATAATGAAAATAGTAAGATGATACCTTTTTCAGTAGATTTAACAATATAAAAGAGTTGATATAAGAAAAAATTCATTAAAAATAAACCTGGCTTCTCAAAAAATGCATAGATAATAATATAAATATACGAATATGTTAAAATGCTTTTCTACAAAACCATTTTAAATAGTAATACATATTCCATCGTATAGTATACAGTAATATATATATATATATGTATATAATATATGTTTCAATGTCACGCTACAAAATCTATTTTATCGCAGTCACATTTAAAAAAGGTAAACGTTCCCAAAAATGGTTCATTATATCAATAAGTATATTAGAACATCATAGTTAGGACACT
This sequence comes from Coelogynopora nodosa, assembly GCA_034780555.1. Lineage (NCBI taxonomy): Eukaryota > Metazoa > Platyhelminthes > Proseriata > Coelogynoporidae > Coelogynopora > Coelogynopora nodosa. The sequence continues at coordinate 4,953 of JAUZND010080390.1, read as the reverse complement.
TGAGGTGAAAGCCAATACAACTTCAACTGTTTATTCATTGAAATAGTAAATAATATAACTAATTTGCCGGTTATAATTATATACAAATCTGTTTTAAAATAATTTAAAAATATGAATAATTCTGAAATAATACAATTTCATTATATTTTCTAAAGAAAATATAAAAATATAAATTCAAAGTGTTCAAAAACAAATTGCAAATCAACGTAACTTACATTAAAATAAATTATTTATTATCAGAAAATTCCAAGCGTTCAATATAGAGTCAATTTATGGAATCTATACAACCCCACATTTATGGAAGTTATACAACCCAACATTTACGGAAGCTATACAATTCCACATTTATGGAAGCTATACAACCCCACATTTATGGAAGCTATACAACCCCATATTTATGGAAGCTATACAACCCCACATTTGCTTTCTATATTATTATCTGATGTTATTCACATTTAGGATTTAAATACAAAAGATAATTATTTAGTGCATATATACATATCCCTACAATTAAACATTCGTACTAGCGAAAAGCATAAATATATAAATACCATGGTAAGCTAAACGAAAAGATGACATTATACTCTCTTATGAAAATCCGTAATCTGTTCTTAGACATGTAGTTGTATAGAAAGTAGTATAGTAAAACAGAAATGTATTTCTAATGTTTATTATGATATAGCAATTGTATTGTTTATTCGATGATAACCAGGAAAGAATTAAACATATTTTTTTTTAGATTTGATATCCTGCATATAATCATTTGTCAATAATTATATTGAAAATTACTAACCGACCATACATGACACATTTTCAATTAATATAAATAATTATTCCCATATTTTTAATGTAATGTTTAATTGTCAGTTAGAAGTAATGTTATAATTAAAAGGAGAATCTGTTAATTATTTCGATAAGACAACTAAAATGTACCTATTTAATACAATAATTGTTCAAACGCATATTTTGCGATTTATTAGATCTCATAAAAGTTTTACTGAAATATATAGAGTCATTTAATTATTAGGGTAAAATAAGAAATATATTCTTATATATATGGTATTTTGTTTTTAATGTTAATGCTATCTGTCTGATTTTGCCGTTACGTAAATTGGGTTATTAATCATACCTATTGATTTCTGCAGTTTGAAATACTATCCGCTTAAACGTGTTACTAGTATCAATTTTTTTCCAAGTTGGCATTATTGGAAAGATATTGAAGAATCATTTTTCAAATCGTGCATGAATGTTCATCGTATTATTTCCCGTTACGTAAATTAGGGTATATGGTTGTGACCATATTGTATTCAAAATAATTAGTAATTAGTCATTTATAAATGATCAAAAAGGCGTAGATAAACGAATATTTAAATGAAATAAGTAATATTTGATTAAAAATAGCTTCCAAAATATAAGTGAAAGTTGTTCCATTTTACTTTTCACAAACGGTAAGCCATTTGTGACATGCTAAAATAGCTCTTTTTAGGGTATTCAAATACCAATAAATCGTGTATTACAGTAGATTTCATTCAAGCAATAAACTAATAGAATTACGAGAAAGGGTGTCTACCAACAGTATAACATTATTATACGGTAAAAAGGGAATATTAATTCAAAATTTTGCTTCCTTATCTGATAATGACCCAATTGTGAAATTTGTAAATAATTGTGACAGATATATAAGGATTTAAAAAAATTGATTATGTGTATATATATATACTGTATATATTATGTATGTAGTCGGCTTTTACAGGTTTTACAAATACAAACACAGTATATTAAATATATATTATATTATTAAAACAATTAGACATCAAATGTAAACACATATATTCCTTAATCTGATTATTTATATTCACATTTTTTATAACAATAACAACTTTTTATGCATGGTTTCTTTTATCTTTATCCACTGATAATATTCACATTTAAGATTTAAGATTTAAATACATAGACCTAGATAATATCAGAGGCATTCATTTTAAACGAAACCTTTATATAAAACCTAGTTTTCTATAAATTTAATTAAATTTCTTCATCAGAAAACATATTTAATTCTATATTTATTTACTTATATAACCTGACAATTTAATAAATGTTAGTCAGATTACATTGAAACTCACAACTCATATATATAACATTGATGTAACTAGCAATGCATTTTATGTATACTAATTGTATAAGCTGCTTAGTTTTATCTCTTGTCGAACATATTGTTTAGAATCACCTCGTTATTTTTGTTTTCAAAGTTATTCACATTATATATGTTTTATGCAATTTAAAAAAATCTGCACCGATAAAATTATTTACTTTAAATTTGATTTAAAATTCTCAAGTATTTTTAATTTATTTTAATATGTATATAATTTGTAAAATTTGTAAAATCAATATATCGATTTGATATTAATTCCTTGATTACAAATTTTTTAGTCTAAACTTTTTAAAACTTGTCATTGAAAATTTGCAAAATTTGCATTCTAATACATTTACACAAATATTTTTACTTCTAAAATATTGTGATAAATAAAACACAAACAAATTTCATATTGAAATTATTGATGAATATTTGTATTTAACTAACATGCCTACGAGATATATATATATATATGTAACGAGGACACTTTTTTATTACAAAAAATTTCATGTTGAAATTATTGATGAATATTTGAAAATAACAAAAATGCCTACTATGTATATATATGTAACGAGGACATTTTTTTTATTATAATATATAAAAAATGTCTTTATTAATTTCGAGCCACTTGGCTACATTCCATTTCATATTAATTGGATACTATCTGCTATCGAAAATATTACTTACATATACGTCTGATATATTTCCATTTTTACGCTTTAATACATGAATTGGCCAACTGACTGAATTTTTTACTTTAGCGTTCCGCATAGGCCTATTGCTTTTTTTTATAATTAATGCCTATATATATAGACACATTTACGACATTTTATGAAATGTTACCAATTAATTCGAGTTATTATTTGATATTATAAAGAAACTCATATTTTGTATTTGGTTTAATGAATATAATTTTCAAAAAATATTTACAATTGTATAACAATGTCATCTTTAAAAACCCCGATGAAAGAAATGTGGCGCTCTATTTGCCGCTAATTCAATCTGAACATACTAAATTCGATTTTCAAATTTTGATTACAAGAGCTTACATGGTTTCAGAGAATGACAATATTACTGTAATATGACAAAACTACTGTAAGACAACTTTCTGTTAGTTCCCTTTTTGAAACATCTACATTCCTTAGACTAAGCAGGCAATTATTTTGCAATATCCGTTTGTATATATTCATTTATTTATAAATTTTACATGTGAATAAAACTGCAAACTAAACCGACGCAAAACTTAAATTCAAACAATAAGAGTTTCTATGAATTTATAAATAATTAAATTATATATTGAATTTATTTTCAACAATGAAAATGTGAATCGGCCACGAGTAGGTATATTTCCTAGTCATAGTTGAATTCAGTTAAGGAAGGAAAATCTTACGATAAATACTAACACATTATCGAACCCTATAGTCGTGTTGTGAAACTTTCTCTTAACATACTATAATCTAGCAGGCCATGTATAAGAACGAACAATAATGAATCAACAAACCTGGAGAATTTTTTTTTGTAAATCACATTCTCCGGCTTATTTACTTGTCAATTGATTCTTAAAATACCGCTTAATCTCTGCAAGTAATCGCACAAAAAAGTATGAGAGACAAATTGAAGGATAGCTGCTCCTTTTATTTGATTTTACTTCATTCTTTGCGTTTTGCTTAAACACATTCCAGGTAGCCTACCACACTTTTATACAAAACAGTTTCACTCATTCTCTCCTTCCGCTACTAATCTAATCAATAATTCAAGCCAATTTGTTTTCACTTTTCTATTTCTCGTACATATTCCTATTATTGTAAACTATTGTTACACTTCGTCTGCTATGCACGAATATATACACGCGCTTGTGCGTGTTTTAATTAATTAATAATTAATTAATTCATCCATTTAATTAATTTTTATTATCTATCCCGATGTTAAGTTTTCTTGTCAATATATTCTCCTGTAATATATGAAACAGTTTAAGTCACTCACAATTTTTAGATTAACGAAACTTTTAAATGAATATTGAATATGACTGCAAAGTAATATATGTGTATTGCTTTCAAAGACGTAGGGCTATTTTTATTAAATGATTTATTTATAAATTTTCTTATAAATAAGTAATTACGCGTATTTAAACGGTTTATATTTTTTGGTATTTTCAAATTACATGACTATATTTACTATATTATAGATACCCGAATAGACAGCATTTTTGGCCTTGACATAATCTTTATTAAATGAAATCAACTTTACGGAAATTTACTAAATATTTTTCTATCTTCGTTGTGTCTAAAAAAATACATTGTATATTCATATTAACATTGTATTTATAATTCTTTTTTGTAAAAATTATTTCTAAAACCATAATTTTGATGATGTTTGATGATGTATTTGATGATGTATTTGATGATGTATTTGATGATGTATTTGATGATGCATTTGATGATGTATTTGATGATATATTTGATGATGTATTTGATGATGTATTTGATGATGTATTTGATGATGTATTTGATGATGTATTTGATGATGTATTTAATGATGTATTTGATGATGTATTTGATGATGTATTTGATGATGCATTTGATGATGTATTTGATGATATATTTGATGATGTATTTGATGATGTATTTGATGATGTATTTGATGATGTATTTGATGATGTATTTGATGATGTATTTAATGATGTATTTGATGATGTATTTGATGATGTATTTGATGATGCATTTGATGATGTATTTGATGATATATTTGATGATGTATTTGATGATGTATTTGATGATGTATTTGATGATGTATTTGATGATGTATTTGATGATGTATTT
>JAUZND010080379.1:0-16110 GCA_034780555.1 Coelogynopora nodosa | reverse complement strand
CCCGGCGGGGGGCCCGTTCTTCCCCTTTCTCACCAAGGTAGGTGTGTGGCTTGCTGATTGGTTGTTCACCAATTGGTGGAGGGGGGGGGGGGGCTGTCAAAGTGACCCGCTGGTGTTTGGGAATAATCTGGGGGACTTAATAATGCAATACGTGGCTCAAAATATGTTAAAAGGGTTTTTTAACTGTTTTAATTGTCTATTTTAAATGGAAACTTTCATTGATCGTGCATAATTATATATGTTACAATCAATTCTGGATGAACCGGTGTTGACTAGTCACAACGTGTTCTGACATATTTCGGGTATATTGACTGTTCCCTCATTATTAACTACTGTGTTACTTCATTAATTATTTTTTACCCCTATATATAATGCACCATAATGTACCAGATTGCTAGAGAATATGTAACTGCATTGATATAATGCTGGTGGGTCAATTCTAACCCCCCCCCCCCCCCTATTTCCTCCTAAAAAGCGTATTGTGTTAATCGCTAGATAGAGTTTATATAAAATATACAATAATATTATCATATGAATTATATCGATTTACTATTTGTTTTTTTAATTGATTAAATAGTTTTTGGATTATTATTATTGATTAATGTAGTCGATGTTTTTTTATATTTATTGATATATTATTATTATTAGTTATATTTGAATGTTTATGATTAATTGTAAATTGTATTAAGTGAATGAAGTTACCTAAATGTTTTTAAGATTTTTTTATAAAAGTTTGGTTCCATTGTCTCCTTACGAACCTCGTACTAGTCTTTAAAATCTGGATAAGTTTCGGAAAATTAAATAACTCGTACTAAAAAAAGAATTTTGACTACATTTTCATATTAGACTGCATTCTGTGACTTTATGACTCTTTTTGAAAATATTCGCTCAGCTTATCCTTAACACCCAGTGTTCCGCAACGGCCCACTAACAATCCAACCAGCCTAAGTAATGTACAAAAAGGCGGCAAGCTAGCCTCAAATAATATTTCCGAGTGCTTAATATAGTACTTCTACAGTAGCCAATCCCCCACCAAGCCACCTCCCATCGGCCGTCGTATCTTAAGAGAGAGAAAAACATTTAGCCGAACACTGCGTTAACAGCTATAGGCCTATGCATCTAGATGTAACATATATGTTTTCTAGTCGTACTTCCTTTGCTGTGTTTGATGCCTCGAACTGTTCTCTTGATAGTTAATCGCTATTTTGTAGCGCTAACGAGACTTGTTTCAGATACGTTAGATCTTGATAGAGAATGTAATATGTATGAAACAGAAAGTGATCGTTTTGATCATTTTCATATCTTAATATTTTGTTGACACATTTTTTCATCAAAAAACAACTATAAAAAATCGATTTAACGGAAAGAATTTTATTATTAGATGTTATACATGACGCAGCGATGAGTTTTTTTTGTTTGTTTTTTATTATTTAAAGTTAACGTTTTAATGGAAGTGTTTTACGTTTTTCTCGGAAAACTGTGCCAAAATTTTAACCGAATCGGAATAGTTATTTACCAGAAATGGAGTACAGATTCTACTGTTTATCATATTAAATATTAATTTAATTTTTCAACCTTCACCTAAGTTGCAACAATACTCCTAAAATGTTCCTTATAAATTGACTATAAAGTGTACATATTATTAAATGCTAAACCTAAAAAGGGTAATATTACCTGGAAACTATTCAAGGAAATCTATGGCTAGAACCTTGGGCACCGTGTAAGTGCTTCGCATGGACCCTTGAAATCCCTTTCATTTCAATTGTTCCTCTCCTTTGACGATCCTGGAAAATGAATCTGTGATAAAGAAGAGTTCTCGAATTGGAAAGAACACCGTTTAGATCTCGATTCTGTGATAAGCTTGAAAAACAGTTCATCTATTAATTTCATGCTCACTTTTCCAAAAACTGACCATCCTAATAACCTAGTAGGATTCTGCGCAAAATGAACATTACGCTATTTACAATTTGTCAAACTTTGATTGAAATATTCACTTTTAAGAAATTAAATTTTGATCAATTAACTTTAACTGTTCTGTACGAATCCTACCTTCTGTTTTGTACCGGAATTGTGTGCACTAAAGAGTTCTACCAATCTTCAGGGATGAGAATCTTCCGCGGATTTCAGAGTGATAATGATCATTCTTGTAATTCGTTTAAATCAGGGTTAAAAATATGGGGAGGGGGGGGGGTAGTTGATTATTGATACATGTTGCCTCATACACGAACATTCCAAACATTATGTACCTAATAGCTTATTGTAAGTGCTACATGCCATGCCATGCCTTATTAATATATAATTGTTGGTGTTACCACATTCTTTTTTACTTAGATATTTAGATAAATATAACTAATATATACGTGAACAAATTTTTAATAATTGATTACCGAAAATCACTAAGAATTTTTTAATTTACAGTTATATTTTGTAATCTCTCTCCCTACACATGAGCCTTGTACCTAATTACCTTAAAAACATAAACTGCACTGTCAAAAACGACTTATTTGGTAGATCTTCAGATCAATATTTGAGGATTCTATGTGCCATTAGATGCATTCTAGGTCTTAAAACCTCAAAAAATCTCATCGTACTGGCGATGATTATAGAGGCAACGCTTTCGTTTTAGCCACACCCTTGGTTAATAATGGAGTCTTCGGGATTTTTTCCCGCGGTTTTGACTAAACCTCAATCTCAAACCTGAATCTTGTAAATCGATATCTGAACTGCCCCCCCCCCCCTAACAAGGTGCGGTCGGCCACAGCTCTGAACAACACCTTCCCCGTGTGTGACCACTGCTACTTCAACCTGATTGGTCAGTGGCGCCGCTATCAGCAGCCGCGTGGCGGTGGCGCCAGTCAACAGGCGGCCAGCCGGCGGTACACCTATCTGGAGTATGTGTGCTCAGGGTGTGAGTGTCTGCGGGCCCAGAAGGAGGACGTGCGTGTCATCCAGGAGAGGGTGTTCTGTGTCGCGTGTGCCAGGAAGCAGGTTGGTTTGGGTTCTAATCTTTACTTACCAACTGATTGATTTACTCTGCTCTGCTCGTCAGAGTTCCCGTCAAACTTGCCCAGCAAGGGGGGCTCTAAATTGATCCCCGTTTTTCACTCTCTTTGTTACCCTTCTTTTTTCTATTTTCTAACTCGTCTCCCCCACTGTCACTACTGAAATACCCGAAGAAGTTTAATAAAATTATTTAAAAAGTTATGGCAATACTCAACCTGGGCTTTTTGTCGTCCGGATATTTTTTGTAACAACAATATTAATATCTATTCTCATGAAATGACATGGTAAAGAAGACTTGGAGATAATGGATTTTAAATATTGATAAGTTGGAACGGTAAACTTGTTTTTGCTGCTTAATGGGTCGTTCTGGTGGGCCCAGTTTTTAGACAAGAAAGAATTTCAAATGTAATGTATTACAGTTGCGTTGCGTGTTGGCCTTTTTTAGTGACAAACATTTTGTTGACAATTTCCGGGATTTCTTATTACCTAAGTCGTGGGAATTGATGTTGGGAGAAGAGAAACGGTGGGAACCCTTTTGTGTATTATTGCATTGTCACGCCACTGGACGTGAAAAGTCAAGACAAACCCGCAAGCAGTGTCAGCCATTTATATGTGGAATAGAAATCAATATACAAATAGTGTTGTTCAGCTGAGTTGGTATTCATGCTGTACCCTTGTATTATCATTCGTTATCTGTCATATAATCATATATATTTATTAAGTTCTTTTCTATTCTAGATAAATACTTTTATAACAAAATATATGGAAACACAGTTTAAATAGAACACATTGTCAAAATGCATTTCAAATAAATTATAATTATATCCCACATAATATAATGATGTGTTAGTAATAGTTTTCAAGACAGTAAAATCGATGTCCGTCATCCATTATTCGGTTGTTGCCTTGTTAATCACGCTAAAAGTAGGCAGATAATACATCTCTTGTTATTATCTATAAGACAGACTCGTGGTTGGCAGCAAGTCGGGATTCAAAATGTTCCATTAAGGTGGCAGCCGTGTTAACGGGCGATATAGTTACCTTTTACATGAGCAAACTTGTCAACAGCAGCAATCTCTCTGTGGGTGGCGACAACTGTTCTCGTGTCTTCTAGCTGGTGTCGAGTTTGAGGGGTGACTTTCTCTGAATTGATGGTAAATAATTGTCATGGGAGAAATACTTTCAACCCTCTGAACTATTGTTTTCCGCGACAGTTGTCTTGGATACTGTCGAGCATAGTATGTTGGGAAAAGGGTCAGTAAACGATAGTTTTAGAGAAGGGAGATCTTGATTTGACACACCTGTTAGATTATTTGCGACAATTAACACGCTAACTGTGGCTAAATTCCCTAACTTTGGGGAAACCTTCAGTCAATTTGTTGATACCAGTAATTATAGTAATCAATATAACACATAATATGACATGTTTAAAAGTTCTCTTTTTGTAAAAACGTTGTTACATTGTTTGTTTTTTGTATTTCCAGGCGGAAGACCGTGTTCGATCAACCGGTAAGACACTGAAAACTTGTGTTCTAACTCTCATTATTATCTTTTATGGATCACTACCTCTGCTGTGTACATCGTAAAAGTGTTTGTATGCTAAGTAGAAACCAATAGATCAACAAATATAACAGAGTTACACCAGTTCACCAGTTACTCAGTGGTCCATTATGGTGGAAATGGCTTATGACGTAAGCGAACCAAACTGCCCTGGTCATGTTTGTGTTTGTTATATGGGGTTGACTCTGTCAGAGGTGGGTCTCTTCCTCCCTTCCTCACCACGTCCTATACAAAGTCAACCCAGGGAGTAACCAAGCGCAACACATACACACAGGCAAGAAAATCAAGTAGAGTAGACAACTTGGAACCAGCTGTCTCAACAGCTGGAAGATCTACGCTATATCTACAGTACTGCGTTACATTATATCTCTGTCCCCCCACCCCCCCTCCCCTCCTCTTCTCTGTGTCGAGTTGGTGGAAAGGCCATGTCGCGCTCCTCACAGTATTCTCCCTCCCCCTCTCCTTGACTTTCTCATTAGCACCAGATATTTGACAGCAAAGTTTCTCTCTTTCTCTCTCTCCACACCCCCCTTGTCCCTCTTGGAGTTGGTTAGATAGCACACTACATTTTGAGGTACCTCAACAAACAACTGGCTGGATGATATTACTGTCTCTCTCTCTCTCTCTCTCTCTCTGTGTGTAGCTCTGGCCTGCCTGCCTGTGTGTAATGTTTATTTCTAGCCATCGATCAATAAATAGTCGTGATTTCTTAGAGCGCTTGAATGGGGATGGGGGGGGGGAGAGTTGCTTGTATTTGCACGCTCGCTGCATTACTTAATTGTGGACATTGTCTACTCCTAATAAGGTTAATCTTCCTCTAATCTTCCTCTAATCTAACCTGCCCAGCAGCCATACTTGTATAAAGATTGTAATTAATGTTCTGTTCCCCTTTGTCTGTTGAGGTAGGTGCACTTAGTCAATCGGCATCGTGTGTAACATTATGACCCCGCGACTCAATAACCAGTTGATTTGTACCTGCTTCCAGTTTAATATTACATCTCTTATCATGTGCAGGTTTCCCCCAAAAAATAATTAAAATAAAACTGAAAAGGCCCACAATATGTGAATATGAAATTTTATACATTCTAAAGTATATAATATTATAGTCACAAACTTTTCTATGCTACGCACATATTTATTGCCTATACTACTCTTTTATATATATATACAACTAGTAGTATATTTCTTACTTTCTATTTCATTGATTAAATATTTTATTGTGTGAATTAACTTTCTATCTTAATATGTATTTGACTGCTTCTTGCATGGATTTTTGTGTTCTTTGGAAGATTTTTTACATAGATTTTAGGAAGATTTGAATATATGAACAATAAGTACTATTTGTACTGCTAAAACGTAATTGGCCATAATATATATATATATTTATATATTTGTTATGAAAGTATAATTACATACATCTATTCTAGACAATAAACTCCTTAAATACAAAAAAGCATTTAAAATGATGCCATATGTGACCGTATTTCAAAACCTTTCTCATTTTACGTCACAGTATAAGCGCGGAAAATATGTGTATCTTGCTATGTGTTCATTCGCAGCATCTTTTATGGTACATTCATCTGTCCTACTTTTACCATTGTGGCTGGGTTTGCGCGCGTTTTAACTTTTCGTCTTAATGGTAGTGGGAAGTTCTTGAACAATTTTGTAATGTTATCCTTGAAAAGTCGTATGGGAACCCCCCCTAACAGTCTCGAAAGGCTTGACGTATTGTCATATTGAAGCACATATTTTATTCATATTCATAAATGTTGTCAAACAATTGACAATCGGACTACCAAAAGGAGAGCACTTATCTGTACACATACGGTATTTCTCATTCGTCGATTGCAAGTCTAATGAGGTGCATCATCGGGCGTGTTTTGAAACACGGGCTTATACTGTTATTTGTGACGTATGTAAAGAACATTGAAATCAATTCCAACTGGTTGGTTCTCTGGATGACGTCATTGGCTAACCTACTTTTCTTTAGAAGAGTTTTAAAATTATTGATTAATATTTTCGGCTATCATTTAGTTATTATACTAAATCTAAGTGATAGATGGTATACTTAGCTAAATTGAATTCAAATTTTCTGAGTGGTATATTTTGCCTTTAGGTTTCATTCTGACTATTGAAAACCCTCTAATTTGAATTTCCACTTTTGAGGGTACTTGAAACCCCCGGAAATGAGCTTTTGAAGATAAGTCCTTGAAACCTCTCGAAATGACTGGTAAAACAGAAGCTCTCTTTTTCCTAAAAATTCTCTCAAAAACACGGGAAATTTTACCTGCGTCGCTAATTGAAAAAACATCCTTTTAATTTTCTTTACAGATTTTTTATATGTTTGCTGTTCCATTGTTAAATAATATGTTCTTTTTCTATTTTCGTTGTCATTATTTTATCGTTACCCCCGATTTTGTCGTTTCTCTACGAACCCCGCCAGTAACTAGAGAAAATGATCAACGTTTGTATTGTGTTACTTAGTGTTCGAAGGCTATTATAAATGTATATTATAATATATATTATTTCCTCCAAGTGAAGTTTTGTCGTTTGAAGGCTCTCCAATCCCTCCACAGTATAACATACCTCTTGGTTTGTTGATTGCAATAGTACCACTAACGGCAGACATATTATTGTGTTTATATTGTTCAAGTCAATTGGCTCCTGTATTATTTGTGTAATTTTAAGTCGCAATATTGGGGCAATGTAGAACAAAAACATTCCTCCTTCTGCCCCCGTCCATTGAAACAGTTCGAAATTCACAGTGTAGGTGCAATTTGTAGGCCTTGTATAGCCGCGTGTTGTGCCTTCACTCTGTAAATGAGGTAGTTTTTTCGACAATTTTCACAAACTTTGATCACCTTTAAATTATAATACTGTTGACTTAAATGTTGGCTCTTTATATCATGCTATTTGAAGTTGTCCTTATTACTTAGTATCATTATTTATACAATAATTATGTACATTGTGTAACAAAATTAATGCCCAATTTATGTTAACATGATTATATACATTGACTGGACATGATATTCTATCTACTTCACACACAGTTATTATCCTGTTTTACTTTGTGTGTATTACACTTGTGGAAAATATTTATTCGTGATAATATTTAACATTTATTCTCTATTATATATGCTTATTACTTGGGTTGTTTTATAGGGCATAGGGCCATGTGTGATGTGTGTAATGTACTCATATTTAATAATATGCTATTAGTATGTAGCTATACTTAGTTATTACACATACATACTGATAATGTAATATGTTCATATTCTAATTTCTAATCTGCTATTTTTCGAAATCGGAATAGGGGATAAATCTATTCGATAATTCAGGCATGTGATGTTTCTGGGGTTTTCCGGGATTATAGAACTGAAAGGTTAGCTCCTACAATTATTCTTCCAAAACTGATAACATATATAACCATTGGAATAAGTATCTTTTTGCGTTTTTATTAATTTAAATTAGAGGAGAAAATTTTCACTTTTCCTGCGATTTCTATATGGCTTCTTTTAATTTTTATGTATTTTCTGATTTAAGATGAAAATTGCGTAATATTAATAGCAAATTTTTAAACTTTTTTTGTCGTACCTATTTTTTATGCATTGTAGGTCATAAAACCTCTTATTTTTCCCACATATCGCCAATTTTATATCTAATAATTCAGTTGGAATGGAATACAATTTGTCAAAATTAAATTTAGGACCACTGGAATAGTGAAGTTAATAATAGATAGTAATAATTGATTAATTTGTAGTATTAATAAGCAAAAGCGATATTGCAGCTTATTGATTTTCTCTATATATGTCTTCAACAATCAATATGATTAGTTATTTTACTAACTATTTAGCGGTATTTGTGGTGTGGTTTCAATTTCATTGTCCGGATATATTTATTTATTGTAGATAATGCAGTCATCTATAAAGAATTCGTACCTAATATTAATTGTTTTAGTGATATCGGTTATATTAAGTAACCAAATGTTGTAAGTTGTACATAATTTGTTATGTATTTATTTTATACTACTATTTAGTAGTATATGTGTTTTTAGCACATTTTTCACCTACGCACAACAATAATGTAAAGATTTCTTTCCTGAGAATTAGTTATTTTATTTTTAAAGTTTATTTATGATTAAATTACATTGATTACAATGTTTTATATTAAAACTGTGTGATTATATTTAAATTATTTAGGTCTAAAGCAGGTTTTTAGAATAATGCGGACAATGTTAGGAAGGTTAGAGGTATACTAAATAAAATTCGATATACTTGTTGAACAGGAGCAGTTACCCCAACATATTAGCCGTGAATGGTAAATGCAAAGCATAACAATTAAATCTACTTTAATTAAAATATGTTTCTAATAGATCTGGACTGGACAAACATTGTGTTATACTATTTGACTCATTTTGAAATTTGTTAATTTTTATTTTATTAACCTCCTCGATACTCCCATCAACATTTTAAAGTATGTTTTAAAAGTCGTTATTTAATAATTTAACTGTTAATTGATAATCACTTCTATGAAATATTAATAAAACTAATGTATTATTATAAATATTATTAATTAGTTTTAAATAAATCGCTTGGACGTCACAATATCGTACGTATAATAGCAAAGTATAGGTCAGAAACGTGTAGTAAACTAACTTAATCCAGGGCGGCTCCTTGCATTCATTGATAATTACCAAAAATGGATTTCGCATAGTACTGCGAACTTCAGAAACATCCTTAAAACAGCATTTGTCCGGCAAACATTTCTTGGGGGCCTCCAGATACCATCTATGGCGTGTGGCCATTTTATACCCACAGCGTGTAGCCCCCCGAAAATTTAAACATTTCTAAAAAAGATTAGTAATGGCGGCATGTGCCTGACTAGCTCCAACGCCCCTGTATTATCATACAATGTGCGCATAATTGTACACACAGTCACAATCTGTATCTCGTTCAATTCAACACAGCCCTAATTCTGTCTCCGTTGTCTTTATTCTACATTTACAAGAGAAACAGCGACAGCTAATTTGGCTATGTATTTTGAACGATTACCGTGATGCTGATCCATAACAATCTTCCACAAACTAGAAATCTTCTGAGAGTAAATCTCGATCCGTGTCATCGGTTAACTAATTTTAGTTGTCTCTGAATTACTGTGATTACCGCTTAGAGTCAGTCACTGTTTCACAAAGTTCAACTATGTGCACAATTGTGCCATCTTGTACTTTTGTGGGCTAAATATGTCGTTATTCACTAATAACACGATGATGGTGCCTGAAGAAGAACCAGCGCTCCACACAACTTTGACATTACGCAGGGAGAGAGGGGAGAGAAAATCTCGATCAATCGATATTTTAATTACGACCCTCTTTCACGCTTAGTCTTTTGTTTGATTGACACATCTTGGGATCAGACGGGGCGATTTCCCGGCCAATGATTCATCATTAATACAATCCCTCCGTCCCATCTTTTGATGTTATTCGCCCGTCTCTCCTTGCTTGGTTCCCCCTTGACGTTAACCTTGGACGTCGTGTGTCTCTGTCATATGATGCAAGTGGCTGTCCCTCCTCTGACTGTCAGACAGAATATATTTAGTTCACAATATTTGGTTCTCTCGATTCGTCAACAGATGGACAGGCAGACAGGTTGACTGACATACACAGTCAAATAATATCCGAGCTCAGCTAACTATTGGTTAGCTGAGCGCGCCGCGCCAACCCCTCCCTATGCATTTCTTTCTTCCTCTCTCGCTCGCTCGCTCGCTCTCCTCTCCACGTTTGTTGCCACAAGGAAGAGTTAAATCATTACTTTTATATCACTGTCTACCCACAAACAGGATGCAATATATTTTACACACACAAACACACTAACAAAATGATACTCTTCTCTCTATTTGCAATCATTTCGAACGATTTTCCGGCGTCATAACCATAACCCAGTGTCAGTATGCTTGCTGCTGCTGGGTGATCATTGCTACACCCTCGCCGTACAAGTCGTCGCTCTCCTGGCTCCTCTTCGATTTGAGCTCTGACTTGCGCACTACATCCCTACACACTACAACCTGTCTACACGCCGTCGCGGTGTTTGTTGAGATTATTCACTGGATGTTTGTTAGGATCATATAATAATTGTTATTATTACACACATTATTACACTACTAATCGGATTAAAAAACTCCAGGTGTGTCACACTGCGTTCAATGAAATGGACGCAAGATTTGCGGCATTTTGTGGCTTCCCTTCAGTCTCGATTGGTCTGGATGGTCGGGTAAACTATACTGGTAAGCTGTCGCTGCAATTATAGGTTCCGGGTTGCCAGATTTAAAGTACCGTATTCAACGTTTGTGAATTTGGTGGCAATTGTTGTTTTGGTGTGTGAATCAATACTTATTGATTTACATAAAAGTGCACGATTAGTACAAGTGTGTTTATACTTGTTGGCAGCGAAAGCAAAAGTGTTATTTTTGTGAATTGTCTGCTTTTGAAAAGGTTTATTAAAGATTTTCAAAAAGCGCTAACTAACTGACCTCACCTCAATTTCAAGATAAATTTCTCTATTATATCGATATGTAAAACAGGTTGATTGTCGTTTTAGCTAAACATAATTTCCGAAGAAGGATACGTTGTTAACAATGCCTGCTTATATTTCGGTAAATTCACACTACTTGTTGGCTAATGACAATACACCGTGTTTGTTATTTGTGGCGGGAGAGAGGGGAAAACTCGACTTCTCCGTTGTTGTATAGTATTCGGAAGAATCTCTGCTATCGATTTGCATTCCTGAAAAAGGTGGGGGGGGGGGTAAGACGGACAAGAGTATAGTATAGACACAACTTCGTCAGGAAGGAAGATGCAACTCAGGCATAGAACGTCTGTTAGGGGTGGCAAGAGATTGGCAAAATATTCTTTAAATAAAAAATGACTCAATTCTATACGATCATAACACCATTTATGCGCTCGCTTGGGAGAAGAGAGAGAGCTAGAGCTGGCGAATACGATTCTGGCGGTGTAGTTCTTTCTGCGCGATTCCCGCGATCATAATCAATAAATACCGTTTTATTGATTGAAAATATTTAGACTAATTAGTCAACATAATATATTGCCTTATAGTAGGAGACAACACATACTATAGACAAAACAGTAACCCGTTATTCTGGACCTATCCGATTACATAGTATACACCTCTTACTTTTTTCTTCTCTTCTCTCTCTGCTAGTCGAATCAATAATTTGCTCCCTTGACTCTTGCATTACCTGTTTGGCAAGGCACCTGACTGTCTTCTCTTAGAACCGAATGAAATAATTCACAGTCAATTTGACTTGAAAGTTACCTAATATTAGTAGTACTTACATCTCTCTTACGGCTTATCTTGTCGCGTTTCAGGATGGATTTTCGGTTTGACTGTTTTATTTAAAGATTTGTTGTTGTATCGCTAAGATAGTTTTATTGTACAATTGTATTTCATTCAATCAAGTATATGACATATTATGGGGTTACTACGGTACTAATGCTTAAAATAAAACGACACATTTATTGATCGCTGTAAAATGAAATAATTATGTGCCGTAGCTGTAGAGTAAAATAATGTCTAGCGCAGCGGCGAATTGCAGTACGTCTATACATCGTGGTAAGCAACTATAATAGTTTATAGTGGAGCTTCTGTAAATATCCGGTTTTATCTCAGTCTGCTAGAAACAAAAAGGTTTTCACTTATGTATTTTACATAACATGTGATGAGTCAGTCACTGTCTGATTATATTATATTGGTCGTATCTTTGAATGGGTAAAACTGTTCAAATCACTGTGCATTATTTCGTACAAAATATGAAACAGGACGTCTTATTATTAAATACTCATTATTGCCTTTAATTCATTTAAAAGCAAATGCTTTGGTATTTCTACTGCTAGTTTCTGCAAACTGTAACCACTATACAGTATTCTAGTATTGAGATGTATGTATACTTCATCTGAGCCTTCCTGTGCGCAATTTGAATATCTCTTTGGTCATGTTTATGCTGCATTACTTTATTTTAAACATAGCGTACTTTTAAATCATGCCCGAGTTGAACATAACGAGTCAAACACAGTTCTATTCATTTATATACATTTATAGTTATCTCATTTTTACTGATATAAATCGATATTTTGTGTATTTTAAAATCGAAAGTATTACAAGATTACAGTTGTTTTATTTTTGAGTTGTTTTTATTTTTTTTAATAAAAATTATGGAAATTCTAACCACATATGTTTATTATTATAACCTGCTGTTTGTCTGTATTGATTTCATTATATTAATTCTGTATCAGTTATAAGATGTTGTTTAATGACGTCTAGAGGAGGCTTTTTATGGCTAAAATACAGTTATCATTTTTTTGCGATACCTTATTTACTAATTTAGGTAATTTTCTAGTTTTTATAAACTCCAAAAAAAATTGATTTTAATTATAACTAAAAAAAACTTCGATTATTTTCTGACCTTAATTCCGAATATTATTTATTTGTGTGCATCGTTAAAATTGCAAAATTTAAAGAATTTCTTCATTTGATGAAGTTAGTACCTATTGTATATACTCCTGCCACCAGGACCAATACAAGACTCCGGTACACCTTTTTGAGAAATCAGCCATACGACAATTTGGTTATCAAATCTGCATTTCGAGACCTGATCCACATTTTCGTCAAAAATGTAGAGACTGTCAAATTACTGTTAAATTAGTGGGAAAAGAATAGTCGATATTGTCGTGATAGATTTCGAAAGTAGTAACGACGGTTTTTAAATAAAAAATTTATATTGAATAAATTAAGAATTCCATTTATTTTCTAATGTAAAGTGGATAGCGCTATATATCCTTTCCAACTATGTGATTTATGTTGCGTCAATGAATTTATAATTCCGTTCAACCGTTAAATAGAATGAGGTTTTTTCACCGAATTTCAAGAAATTTAAATTATGTTGGGAAACATCATCTGTGTAACTACAGCAGCATAAACATCTAGACTGTTGTTGGCTTTTTCTAGATAGAATTATCTGAATCGTAAGTGAAATATATATTAAGGAAATTGTTTTTGACCAACCAAACCCGCCTCTCCCTCCTCCAGATTCAAGAAGATTTGACGAGTTTATACCATAAATTTCAGAATAAATAACTAAGTTTTTATTTGTTTTCGAGATTTTTAACCCTGATTATATATTTTTATAATAAAGCAAATAAATAAATACAACAATATACTTTGTCAATCGTTAAAATAATTTTTTCGTGAACTTGTATTTATATGTTACTAAAATTGTTTTGTCAAATATATCTTTAGGCCTACCAATATGTGCCGTGGGTAACTCTATATTTTATCTATACTAAAACTGTTTAATGACTTTGAAAATTGTTGGAGTATCTATAATCCCAGGTTACCAGTTAGAAAAATATTTTTTTACCTAAAAATGGACAGTGGTCTCTGAAACTTCCCCATAGTATCTTTGTATAATTGAAAAGAATATCGAGTGGTGTAACCTTCGCAAACACTATTATAGTTACCTCACTCAGATGCCTCCATTATCCTCCAGTGTAACCTTAGAAACACCATAGTTACCTCACTCAGATGCCTCCATTATCCTCCAGTGTAACCTTAGAAACACCATAGTTACCTCTCTCCCTCCATTATCCTCCAGTGTAAGTGCCTTAGCAACACCATAGTTAAATCGATATCCCTCCCTCTCCAGTGTAAACTTAGCAACACCATTGTTGCCTCGCTATTCCTCCCTCTCTCTCCAGTGTAACCTTAGCAACACCATAGTTACCTCGCTATCCCTCCAGTGTAACCTTGGCAACACTATAGTTACCTCGCTATCCCTCCCTCCCCTCCAGTGTAACCTTAGCAACACCCTAGTTACCTCTCTGTCCATCCCTCCTTTTCCAGTGTAACCTTAGCAACACCATAGTTACCTCGCTATCCATCCCTCCCCTCCAGTGTAACCTTGGCAACACCATAGTTACCTCGCTATACCTCCCTCCCCCTACAATGTAACCTTAGCAACACCATAGTTACCTCGCTCTCCCTCCCTCCTTCGCTACAGTATCTGGGTCCAACAGCACCTTACCCCTCGGAGGACAGCCCTCCTCCAATCAACAGCAACAGCATCCCAACGGGCACAAGTCCTCCTCCACCTCCGCCTCCTCAGGCCGTGCCCCCCTGCCCTCCACGATTCACACCAGCCAATCCCCAGCGACCAGTCGTACCACCGTGATTGTGCCGCCGATGCTCCAGCAATATCCCCATCATCATCACCAGTCCCATCACCAGCAGCAGCAGACACAGCACGGGGGACAGACCTCGATGGCTGGACATCACAGGTGAGAGAGTTGTGTTGCTCGCCATGACAACTGCACATTTGTAGATCAATAATTGCAAACTGGCCACCCAATGCGGTCTTTTTTTCTTCAACTCTATCTATTCTATATTATAGTCAAAATGTAGATTATGTTGAAAGGTGTCCAATAAAAAATGAACATTACTATTTTTAATTTACTAATTGAATTATTTTACGGTTGATTTCGTTAAATATACCTTTTTTTATGTTGAATTGCAAATGAACAAAAAAGTCCAGTTCGCTAGAAATAGTCATACGATACAGCTGACCAAATCGCTTCTTATTATCTGGATCAAATGAATTATGTAACTTATATATATTTGAAAATAATATAACCTAGGAATCTGCATAAATTCGATGTTGTACTTGCAGCGGCACCTCCGTGAGCCAATCACTGTTGGCCAGCACAATATCCGCCGCCCACCAACAGCAGCAGCAGCAGCAACAGCAGGCGGCGGCAGCGGCGGCGGGCTACGCCGAGGCGTTGAGAAACCTGGCCAAACAGGTGTCGACAGATGGCACCGATGGACCGTCGGCGTTCCGACCGGATGCTCAGGCGGCCTCGAAGAAGCAGCCAGTTGCTGCGGTGGCTCCGAGTCTGCGACTGGTGAGTGGGGCTGCTTGGTTGATGATTGATCCGCCTGGGGCGGTGTCGAGTGACTTTAGGGGTGTTTTCTGTCTTGAGCCCATACTCAGGTTTTTTGGATTCCTCAATTTTACTTCCTGAATTCGTCGGTTTTCTTCATCTGAAGTAGTTCTTAGAAGACGATAATATGGTCCTGATATTACTCTCGGAAATCGATATTTCTGAAATTTTATCTCTGAATACCATTGAAAGGAAACCGTTTTCTAGTTGTTCCTTTAGAGAGTATTTTTATTAAAAGTCATAGAAATTAATTAAAGTCATTTTTATTCATTTTCAAAAATGATGAGTCGTTGAGAATTCAGGGAAAATCAGTTAGAAACGATAAGTCATTGAAATGTCATAACAATTCGCAACATGGACACAAGGAGAGTTTAATAATATTTTACTCTATTTTTTAATTGTTAATTTTACATGCTTGACAAATTCACTGAAAGATCTGCATCGATTTACGATTAGCCCAACGATAAGTTGTTTTCTCTCCCCTCTCACTGACACCCATACTATCTATCACTGTCTTTATCTCTCTCTCCCCTTTCTCT
>JAUZND010080368.1:0-16111 GCA_034780555.1 Coelogynopora nodosa | reverse complement strand
GAAAAATTCATTAAAATCAATATATATGATATATCTGAACACCCATTTATATGCATTCTAGGTAATGAAACCTAAAACTTTTCCGCGCCATGCGCGGATTTGGAGGCTACGCTTCCGCGTAGCCATGGCACCCAGGAGATTGATGTGCCCAAAATTTATACTGCCTCATCCCTTTTTAATGTCTGGATACGGGCCTGAAAGTATATATATATTAAAATTAAAAAAATATATGTATATATTTTTATTCATTTAGGATGTTCCAAAAATCTTTTTCTACACTGTTATTATTTGATTTATCTTAGTACATCCATTCATTTTCAGGAAGGTTATTATAACTATAAGTAGAAAAATGTGATACAAATATTTGAATAAGGCCGGGGTTGCTCCTTTTCATTTAAATAAAAATTAATACAAAATTAAAGATAATAAAGAAGTTAATACTTTTTTGTATTCTGTTAGTTTCTGTAGTAAGATTGTCAATGATAAATGATTGTCCATGATTTATGATAATCAATATTAAACATAGAACACATCTCTAGAAATTGTGAATTTTTATACTTTATTGTATGACAATTACAGTCGGATATTATCAGACCCAATTATACTCCATTGTATATTTCTTACAATAAATAATGCTTCTCAAATGAATATGTAAACATTGATTATATAGTTCTCTCATATTCTATTACGGAGTTATACGTATCTATTTTAATTATCCTTAGGCCTATACATATATATCGTTAACACATCTCGTCATCACATATTATCATCACATCTCGTCATCACATCTTGTCATCACATATTATCATCACACATCGTCATCACATCTCGTCATCACATATTGATATCACTCACTGATATGATAAGTTTTTAATTATTCTGTTTCTGTTTAGCCACTCTGGTTTATCGTAGCTCAGACACGTTACATATTTTATATTTAGCTGTTGCAGATTGGTTTTCTACTTAGTATATTTATTTATCCATTCTAGTCAGCTCATTGGATTAATTATGATGATGTTATGAATATATGTTTTACATACATATCGTTTTTATTTACTTCGAATTTTGACGTACAAGGTAACATTAGTAATTAGTTAATTTATTTTCATACTTTGCCATATAGCCATTCTATTTAACCTTGTTACTTAGAACAACTTCATATTTTGATCAGGATATTTTCTTAATCTTTTTATTTTACCTTTATACTTAGAAATTCAATTAGCCATTCTATTTATCGTTTTATTCAAGCGTCACACAGGGATTTTTACTTAAAATATATTATTATCAATTCTACCTGTGCTTATAATACTATTTCCTTTTGACTTAATCGTTTTAATGTTCTTTAAAATAGTGGTGAAAACTTCTAATATATTTATATTTTATAATTTATTCCGAAAAATGTGAATTTTATAAAAACGTTGATTTTAAATTAATCCAATGTTATTATATTCTCATATATTGAAATCCTATAATCGGAATAAAAATTAAACACTGTTTTTTATATGAAGTTTCAAAAGTTTTTAAAAAATACGAAAACACCTTCAAAGTCATTGACATATATCTATAGAAGGTAATACAAAATTACGTATAGTCTCTGTTATAAATCTCAGTTAGGCCCGATAGTTTAGCATTCTTTTCCTTTTTAAAAATGTGAAGTTTATTATCTAAAAAACATTGGAGACGCCAAACGTTCTAACATTTTAATTAAACTTGGCGGCTTTAACACTTCTATCTGTAATAACTATATGTCAAAGGAAAATTATTAAATAATAAAGATAAAGTTATAAGGATACTATAATTATACCATGATTATCTAGTATAATATATACTCCTACCGCTAAGCTTACTTCAATCACCTAATTATGATTGATAGAACATCCATACATGTTGATAATAAACAACACTCTACACGTGTGGGTATATTTGTAGTGTGGGTGTATCCATATTGCCTTAGGATATTGCCTCATTGCATTCCAAGGGTGCGGCTTAGTAACAAAACAGGTATACTTAGCCGTAAACTTATTTTTGATGTGACAGGTTACTTTTCATATGTTTATTTTTAGTAAACAAAATAGTAATCTAATAAGAATTTATGGTTATAGGCTATAATAAACTTAACTCACCAATGCACATTTTACTTATAAAATAACGTCGATCTATATAGGTGACGAGCGATTTGAAATTATATGAAAACATTTTCATGCAACATATTGTGACAGTTTGTTTATATGTAAATCCTATTCGAACTTGTTTTATTATTACAGTTTACATGGTTTTTTATAACTATGGGAATAGTGACGGCGTGCCAACATAAATTGGAAAACTGCCGCTGAGAGTGCAAAGTCTCAGCCTAAAGTCATAACCTACCATTGCTTATAAGTTACATCTTCTTCTTCTCTTTTATGATATATGTATCGTTTGTTACACGTATTCTACTTTTAAATCCTCAGGTTTTGCAAAGATTACAAATGTTTGGATTGTAAACATTAAACAAATTATATGTGTTATGGTTTTATGATATCACATTCCTTTTGTTTGACCTTTCTGGAGTTTAGTCATGAATGTTAAAATTTGGTTTGTTTCTTAAATTTGACAGTCGCTTTGATAATTTCTGGTTTTTATTTTTGATTCCTATTTTTATTTGTTTTGTGATAATGTTCAGGATTATAATAGAATTTTATCATTTACCATAGTAGTTTTAAATTTACATTTACTAATTGAATTAATTTAGAAAGTGCCCAAAGTAAATGCTTTACTGATTATTTCATATTTTGATAACTACGATTTATTAATATATATATAGGTAACGGATTACCAGAAATAACGGCTTTCAATAATTTTTAATTAAATAAGTACTTATTGGGATTTATATATTATCCTATATTATTAAATTAACAATAATAGTGTTATGTTCCAACCACTTTTTGTTTTTCGGTATTAAAAAAGTACATCACTCAATTCAGACTTAACATTAATAAATATTTTAGTTATATGCCTTAAAAACATTATAGAAATGACAATATTTATAAGAATTTTCATAGGAGTGGCAAACATTTTGAGGGGGCCTTTATTTAAAAATATATATTTAGTTGTCACGATTATTATATATCACATGAAAAACATGTAGGCCTACTAATTTTCTGCACAATCTCAGTTATAATTTTTATATATATAAAATAAAATAAGTTGCATTAGAGAAACTGAATTGGAGATGAAGAAACTTGAGCAAAATAATTTTTTATTTCAATTTATAAAATTCTAATAGCGTCACTATTTAACATTTTAGCGACCTGTGAAAAAAGTTTAGTTTAACATAAATAACTTAAATGTCTACCTAAATAGGCTAATTTACACTAAAATGCTCACTTTTAATTGGCGATGACTCTATAAGTGATTGTGTAGGAATAGTGCCTACAGCCAATTACTATGTACAATTATTTTAGTAGTCTACTAGGATTTTGACATACAATCTGATTGCAAAACGAATGCATTCGATTGTGTTGAACAGCAATATGACACAAAACAAGTTGACATAAATACTACAGACCCTTCAAAATATGATGGAAGATTTTTGTTGAGAATCTTCTATATAAAAGCTTTTAGAAAGCTTGTAGAAAGGTTAAAATGCGGCAAGTTTATGGCACTTCAAAATAATTCTTTTCATTTTTCTGTTTAATTGCTGTATTCTGCTCAATATTATGTTGCAATAACTATAAGAAAACAGTCATTTTTATGAAAAGCAATTCCTCACTTTGAGAAGATGCAGATCCAAAATTTTAATTCCAAGAAATCCGTTAAATATTGTTTAAAAGCTTCAGTTTGAAAGTGCTACGTTTTGCACAACGATTATTATCCAGCCAATTTCACTTGGACAAGAATTAATAGGTATCACTGGACTAATCGGAAACAATCAGAATGCTTGTAGTTATCTCTGCTCACGTTTCTGGAACCGAAATTAACCTCAAGCATTGGGAGCAGTAGAAAAGAGTACAAATAACATAGAAAACGACTTTGTATCAATTAGTAATAACCGCTTGGTTATCTTATTGCAATAAAATTTATAATTGCTTTGTTTATAGCATAGGTGGTGACGTCCATATATAACTATGCATCTCTTAAATTAACTTTTAACTTTCTTAACTTTTTGAGCATAATTCTAAAAAAAAATTACAATAAATGCATCATGAAATGGAGATGCGGTAATTACATTCCCAAATGGTTATTGATAAAAAATAAAAACGATGTAGGCCTTGAAATAGACTAAACTTGCTTGAAGCTTTTTTGAGAACATTTACATTTTATAAATAAAGTAGGTATTGGGAAGATAAGATTAATAACTAAGTTAAAAACGAAAGAAGTAGATGATATACAAATGAAATATTTCTTCATGAAACCTCTTCAGCCTTTTGATACTAAGTATAACATAGACCAAACATAGACAGACCTTCGGTCCATAGTATGTCTCGGTCGGGAGAATGTTTCAGTTTCATGAAAATGGTAGATTACACGAAATTTTAAATAAAATCAATTAATTTTTTTGTACACCGACCTTTTTTTAATATGAATTTTTGACTAATTGAAATGATTCCAAACATATTTAAAACTAGTTATGCTTTGTATAAATAATAATGCTCAAATAATGCTCGTATAATAGATACTAATATATTTAACATATTTTAGCGAGTTTTTGGAATAAAGATAATGCAATATACAAACGTCATATACAGGGGGAGAATTTTTCGGATTTGGTTTTAGTTTAACATATTTTGTAATAATTTTTTAATGAGTTATTTGATAATTGGGTTTTAAAATAATTTTGAATAGAATAAACAACTATAACAATATATATATTTATAACTAATTTTGCTCTTTTGGCTAAAATATTAAGTTATAGTTATTAAGTTATAATAAAATATTAAGATGTTAATAAAATAATAATAATAATGATTTACTAAACTTCCATTGCAATAAAAATAAAAGAGTACAATATCATACTTAGAATATTAGAAAAGAAAAGTCACAATACATGAAACCTCAGCAGGGAGATCTGGACAGCGCTGTTTCGTCCTTATTAGGACTCAACAGAATTTTCTTCCATTGAGAAACTTTGAGAAACTTCCATTTAGTTCAAAGTTTTATACTTCTTGTTAATTATATTGAAAACAATTTAAATAAATCGCAAAAGTATAATAAAAGTGAAATATTACATTAAAT
Organism: Coelogynopora nodosa; assembly: GCA_034780555.1. Lineage (NCBI taxonomy): Eukaryota > Metazoa > Platyhelminthes > Proseriata > Coelogynoporidae > Coelogynopora > Coelogynopora nodosa. Next base: position 10,897 of record JAUZND010080368.1, on the reverse strand, counting down.
TTATTATCTGCAATAGTATTTGATCTATTTTATTGAATTATATACTGTTCTAGATTGGCGATAGCATTAATATATGTGAAACGTATTCTTCGGCCTCTTTATCCTCCTAATTAATAGTTGATATAAGTACCTTCGGCTTATTGCAATTTTTATTATTGTCAAACGGCAACACAAGTAGAATATTTAAAATTTATCAAAGTTACAAAGCTTCACATCTTTATTAATGAAAGTTATAAATCTTCACATCTTAATTAATAGGCAACGTCTGTTTGAAGTTTGGCCACTATTATATACGCAACTTCGCTTGAAGAACTTCCCAACAGTTATAGTTCAACAGGTAATGCGTTATTTGTCTCCGGGGGCAGGCACCATTATTGACTGCTCATGTTATTTATGTGTTAAAATATGTTGTTAGAATAAACATGCTTTGTGCGCGGATATTGTTGTCAAATGTGTGAGTGAAAATAAAAGGTCTTTTCCCCCAACTGATAAAGTTAATAGAGAGCAAGCTACTGTTCGGGGAGCACTTTTTCGAACTTGTATTTTACTCACTATATAGCAAGGTTAAATACTTTTCATAAAGTCTTTCTTTATAATTAAATAAAATTTTAGCAATACAGTCAGAGCAAGAGAGAGCTTTTATAGTTTTAAAATATAAAATGGCAAGTATAGGATCATACAGTACTTGCGATCAAAATTGCACACGTGTATACACACTAAAAGTAGACTTTGCCATATTTCGGTTGAAATTTTAGTATTTACATTTTTCTACTGTGGTAGTATATCAAAATAAAACGTCTAATTACGTAAAATTTATTAGATTTGAAGAAACCAAGAATTATTTTTATGAATTGAGAATTATTTAATTTACTTCACTTGGTTTCTATTTCAATTAAGAATTATTAAATTTGCGACATTTGGTGTATATTTCAATTAAGAATGATTTAATTTACGATATTTGGTGTGTACTTTATGTACTTAATCGTACTTTATGTCGGCATAACGTATTATATTGTCTTCATCTACATAGACCGATTTTTTTAAAACTTGCTTTCTGATATGCACCTCTCCGCTTTATAACACATACATAGGTGTCAAACATTTTTTTAATTTAAAAGCAAAGTTTAAAAAATTGTAGGAACGTAAAATCAATTTTTTGCTTCTAATTCAATGAAATTATTAATTTTTAAAAATATTTTTACATAATTATCACAATGTAGTTTATGTAATAATTAGTTTTTTGGCATTTCACACGACGTAGAAAAATCTAGTTATGCTATATGCAACTCATACAGATATCTCCTGAACGTAAATAACAATATTAAATTTCACTTATACTCAGTACCATTACAAAACAAATTAAAATTACAATAAGGAAAAACTAGAAATTATCAAAACAACCGCACATATAATGTGTGTTTAAATTAATAAAATCGAAATTATATAATGCTTTTTTTCTATTATATCAATGACAATGGACAAACACCAAAAATGTGTTACTATTAAACTATACTGTATGTATTCATTTTAAAATATATTTACTAGCTTGTGTTCTTCATATAACAGACCTGAAGTGAAAAGATGTCAAGTCAAACCTGTGGATTTTAAAGGTAGCACATAAAATGCAACTGTCAAAAATATAGGAACAGACCAGATCCTAAATAAGAACACGTGTAATAAACATAAATTGAAAAGTTAAAAAAGGACACTCAGCACCCTTTATATCTTAAATAGAAAACCTCTGTAATCAACTCCGCACGTTATTTACAAAACGTTATACTTTATCGTAATAACATAATTGCTATAGCTAATTTGATAATTATTTCGATATATTTTAAAATTAAGTAGAAAACGTAGAAATACTTAGAAACCTGGGAGCATAAGAACTTTTTACTGTTTGATCTTTAATTATTGCATGGTACAACAATGTAGACTACATTTATGTAAAATTTTATGTTATTTAACTTATCTCGTTATTATGATTTAGTGTGTGATTATTTACCTTATAGTTACAATGAATAAACTAAACTTTATAAATATTTTGTAAAACATATTTGGAATTAAAATTAAATGCATACATATTTTGAAATTGTTCAATTTATGTTTTTGTGTATATTTTTCAAAAGATATTTTGATTTTGATATTGATAATATTTAGTTTTCTTTACGTTATAAAATAATAAAAACGGTGTAATGGACATTGACGTCGACATGAGATCTGTTTTTTTTACTATTTATATGAACAATTTTGACTGCTGAAATTACAGAAAATGGTAGTAAATGATGATGTAAGCTTTGAAAAATCGTATAAAAAGTTCTGTCAACAAAACCACTAGTAAGTTGCTATAGAAAATATTTAATGTAAAATTTCTAAAACATTTAGTTATATATTTTTTTATTATTATTATTATATCGTTTTAATAAATATATGTGAACACATATTTTGTTTTTTCGTCTTTAATGGTAGCTTCAACATTTCAGCTAATTACTTTTATGGCTAGTAAAAATATTTTCGTTTTTGTAAAAGCTTGAATATATAGTAACCAACTATAAAATCACGTCGTGTGATTGATAATGTGGAAAACTACCGTGTGATTGATAATGTGGAAAACTATCATGTGAATGATAATGTGGAAAGCTACCGTGTGATTGATAATGTGGAAAACTACCGTGTGATTGATAATGTGGAAAACTATCATGTGAATGATAATGTGGAAAACTATCATGTGAATGATAATGTGGAAAATTATCACGTGATTGATAATGTGGAAAATTATCACGTGATTGATAATGTGAAAAACCTACAATAGGCGTAACATCAATTATATGAGTTTCAAAATGTTATTAATAAAAAAAACAACGAACAATCAATATGAAATATAATAAAATGAATCATTTCAGAAATGTTTAAGAGATTTGGTCGTGGTTTGGATAGAGGCGTAAGAGGCTTCCGTTAATATATTTTTATTTATTTAAGGAATGTAGTAAAATAAAACTTACGCTGTATTTTGTTAAAACGTCGTGTAAAAAAATTAAAAACATCTTGTAATAATTGTTTTTATTATTATGGCATTTTGTACAAATGTGTTCTTATAAGAAAGTGCATTCAAATTAAAAGGATTCCCGCAAACACACTGCATCTACGGAAACCTATAATGCCTAAAATAGTGCATGTTAATGGATTATTGTGACATCATTATAAATATAATAATTAAAGTCATATGTCAGGTGATATTAATGTGTGATGACTTGTCTACAGTGTAAGATGATTACCAGTGTGTGATGACTTGTCTACAGTGTAAGATGATTACCAATTTGTGATGTCCTATAATCCTAAACAAACGACTTTTGAAATGGTTAGAAGTCTCCTTTGCGTCTAGATATTTAAGCCATGCAGTTTACCTCTCCTAATTTCAGACAAAGGTTCTGGCTATAAACTCGTGCATGGGGAATTATGTAAATGTATCCTTCGACAATTACATAATCTAGGTATGGGTTACATTTTGATGGTTGTAATTAAACAATTATATTATAATTTGAGAGTGGGAATAGACTAGATTTGATATATATAACTAAATATTTAAAAAATGTATATATTAAATAATTAGTAATAATAATATATGTATATATAGATAACATAATATACATAGTTTTTACTACATACATATAACATTGTTTTTCTGTATTTTTTGCAGCATATTTTCAATATTTAAAAAAAGTTCACTCAGAACAAGACATGGCAACTTTTGTTAAATCAAAAAAGATTCCAACCAGTGTTCCAACTATGTGTTTTTTAAGTGTTGTTTAGAGACTTAATTTTTTAATTTCCTTTTCCACAGTAAAAATTGTTGCTTTAATTGTTAAATAGATAAATACTTCGATTTCTGTCTGAACAAATATCTACGAAAATTATTTACATTTATTTGTATTTGTTAAGCAATTCTCTGATATTTTCTTTAATCTTTTAATCTAATTTGATTGAATTCTGGACACGTCTTGAATTTTCTACTGCAAATATTGTAAAAATTGATGTTTTTTAAATAATAAATAATTCAGTAATTTTTAAAGGAAATAAATAATGTAGGTTGATTTTAAACAGAGTAATAAAGAATTAGATCTATTCAATCAATTATTTTATTCTACTACATTCAGTCCGTAAACAATTCAACTTATTAAAAAGCATTTGTTCTATATATTGAAATTAAGTGCTTAAATTTCTTTAAATTTTCTAATTTTTTAAATTAATATTATATTGATTTCGAAAAAGTTCGTAATATGTTAAAATAATCGAATCGAATTTTTTTAAATCTGAAATTATATTTTCAAATAAAAACAACTATTTTATCAAAAATAACAGACCACTGTTTTGCAAATTTAGTTATGCTTTACATATTATCGAATACATGCATGATGTTGTACAGGTAGAAGTAATGATTTCCCTGATTTGCTACAATTGGTATTAAATAGGGCCGAAAGTTATTCTAATTTACAATTAGTATGTAAACTTTATATTTTATTGAAATATAGACATAATTCCCACAATAGATATTTAATTAAAAAAAAAGAGTTTTCAACATTACTCGACATATATTAATGTGTACAATGTACTTAAGTTAATGTATTGAACAAATCTTAATGTATTCTACACTTAAATATGACGTTTAACGTCAAACGTGCATTATTTTACATTAATGCAATTTTACAGATTTTTCATCCTGTTCTTATTATTTTAAAAATATTTTATGTTTAAGTTAAACACATCTGTCATTTAAGTAAAGAATATTTATCAAGATTTTGTTTAAATTCTTCTATATAGTATGTTTTGGTGATACCTACAATTCATACAATATTTCAGATTTACTATTTTTACTCGCTACGCAGTCTGTTAAAAATAAATATTAATTATTATTTAAAACAATAAAATGTAAATTGACATCAATAAATAATCCTGTTAGATGGTGAAAAAAGGTTGTTCGACTGTCAACTGATTTGCTACTTAAATCAAATCTAAACAGGACATTTACACTGAAAAGATATGACATGACTATCATTGTATACATTATAAATCGAATCAAACTTTTTATATGAAGTCTGATTGACAATGGATGATGAAAGGTTTTATTTGATGTACAATATTCATTAATTGAAACTTCAAGCTTTTAAATCTTCAAAATAACAAAGCAGATATTTGAATAGGTAAACATTTTGGCTATGTTACTTTGACGATATTAATGAACTGTCGTTCATGAGGGATTAGGATGAAACATATCCCACTGTTTGCTTGTCAATTAATTATAATATTTATGAATAGTTGCACATATCCATTTATTATATATAAAAGAATATTTAAATACTTAGCTTATCAACTTTTATATAAAAAAAGCATATACTGTTCAGCAACATAGACTTTCTTTTTATATATTAAACATGTCGCAAAGGGAGAATCACATTTTTATTATATCATTTTTTATTCATATATATCTTTTATTTTAGATAAATTTTATTCAAAGGTTATAAAAAAGCTATTGTCGTTATAGGTTTTGAAATGCATTATTTAAATTTGAATAAAGATGAGTATTCAGAATGCCATATCTCAATTTACATTACAAAATATAGAGCAGCTTTCACAGTTATATTTACGTAATAATTAAATAATCATTACGTAATTTATAAATTCTATAATGTCATAATATACTGTCGTTTCTACCACATCTGTATTTAAGCTGAATAAGCAATAATGGCCGGTTTCTAAAATGACGAATTGGTTTTAGTATCTTTATATTGAAACGATGCATTTTAATAAAGAGTGAACCTTCTACAATCCCATATTATTTGTTTTATAATGTCTGGAAATATTTTCTGGAAGAACCAATAAGTTATACTTTATGTATTAGAAGTACTTTTGTATTAGAATACAAATTGTTATGCGATTATAATAATATATTTTATTTCTATGTATTTCATAGTTTGATTTGATATTGAGTACATAAAACAACACTCCCAATTGCTGACATATATCGTCTTATATTTCGTACACATTCACTTACTTTATTGATTACGATAAATCAATGCATTGGGGGGGGGGGGGGGGGGGGCGGTATAAATTACGAAATTAATTATTTTTTCATCACTTTAATTTGTTTAAAAATAATTACACGGAATAATTAGTAAATAATTTACATTAAAAATATATACAGTATTTCTTCGAATAAACGCCGCGGCGTTTATTAGACAAGCATTTATTTTAGTGCGGCGTTTATTCAAGGGCGGCATCTAAACGAGGGCGGCGCTTAAAAAAATTGTTTATTAATAATTACAATAGTTGACAGAATAAAATCAGCTACACACAATGTAGTATATTTTCCTTATTGCATTATATTATAAGACGTTGGAAATGCAGAAGCGACATTTAGTGCCTAATTAACATGTAATACCATTATATAACCATTATAATAACCATTATCACGATATAATCATAATATATATATCACATAATATATATAATCACAATATAATCGTATATCATACTAACATTTTCTCCACCAGATTATTGAAAAATAAACATGAAATAACATGTATTCAATTTTAAGTGAATATTTGTATAATAAAGAAACACATCCTTTGATGAAAATTAATAATTATGTTTTAGAATATTGTTGATAAATAAAAAATGTCAATAGAAAAAATATAGACTAGTATTAATACAATATATGACAAAGGATAATTAACATTAAAAAATAAAAATAGTTGCGGGTTATCCAATTATAAGTTACATTATCCGATTATTTGATGATAAAATCTGTTTCTTGATAATTTTGTCTATATGCAGTGCAGTCAAACCTATTTGTCATATTATGACAACATGCATTCCAACTATTTATCGTAATCGTATTTAGCGCATTTTTAATAATTATTTTCAATTTAACATGTTTACATGTATAAAAAAAGCTTTTAATAATTATTCCATAAATACAAAACTCTCTTGATGGTATATTGATTATTTCAAAATAAAAAGTGAATTTTAATATGTTTCATTTATTCGATTGTATTCAATTGTATTCAATTAACAAACTACTAAATTGTGTTTAAAAGTTTTTAACTATAATTACAACACTAACCAACGTTACTAACAACACTAACTAACATTCGCACAGCTGTTTCCCGTTCTACTAGTCCAGTTATGTCACGTTCTGTACCTCTGGGACAGTATTTCAGTATTTACAAAGAGATTTTGCCTAACAATTATATGTTCAAAGGAGTTAATAAAATCACTTCAATCTCGAAAATAGAGGTCTCTGGCGCGAATAGAGGATGAAGTCAAATAATTTGGATATTCCCTTTTGCTTAGTTATACGTATAGACCGCATGAAAAATAGTGACCGAGGCCACAGGCAATATTTATGGAGATTTTTTTTGTTATAAATCGACGAGGGGGGGGGGAGGTTTAAATTACGAAATTAAATTTTTTTTCATCACTTTTATTTGTTTAAAAAGAATTACACAGAATAATTTGAAATTTTTTAAATATTGGCCACTGGAAAGTCGTCAAAATTAGAAGAAATTTGTTTTTTTAGTGTATTACGTGATTTAAGTCAAGGAAGTCATAATTTGGCTGAAGACATTGAAAAAAATTGAACGAACATAGGCGTATTATTAATATATAAACTCATACTTGATAAATAAAGTTAAATAATTATCACTTCAAATGAGGAATGTATTGTAAACCAAAACCACAATAAAATTTGTTAAGTTTTAGAAAAATTAAAATTAAAGTAAAATTAAATTAAAGGCGTATTGATAAAGGGTTATAAATATTAATAATTTTATATTACAATAATACAAACAAATATAATTTAACATAATTACATTCCTCGTAAAGCAAACATATACTTAAACATGAACCACATACATGTACCTATAGACCTAGCATATATATATATATATTTATTTAATTGATGTTTTTCTTTCTCAACTTAAAAAAATGAATGTTCACTTTTAGTAGATTTTGTAGTCTATTGTTGAGAAGGAGTTACAATCCAACATTTGATTTAATTGATGTTATTTAACACCGAACACCGAACACTGATTACTGCTATTAGTGAAAATCTAACTTATAAGTATATAAACTGTTGAAATCATTTTTTTTATTATGTAATTAATTGCACATTATTATTTAATGCTTTTTATTAGGTCATTTTAAATTCACTTTTCGTTTGAATAATAAAACGAACACACCATCTTCAAGGTTCTAATTTCGCAAGACCCATGTACTTCATCACATTACCCATCACTTCATATAAAACTTATATATAAATATGTAAATTGAGCTTCCATTCTATTATGTAACATACAACATTGTTTATTGTTGTTAAGAAATTGTATAAAAAATTAAAAAACGAAAAATATTGTTGTTTATGTTGTTACGAACATTTGTATTAAAAATTCAACGTCTGTTTCAACGCCTATTTTAACGTGAATAAATATTTTCTGTTGTAATATACTGACTTACTGAATATCGGCTAAATTTTATCTGGTGACATGCCTGGATATCATTGTTTATTCCTTGACAATTTCTGTTTAGCCTTTGAAATTCTCTCCCTACCTCGTTTTCGCAAAATTGACTCATTTTACACGTTTGACAATACATAACCCATAAGTGTGTAGTCAAATAGTATTATTTTCTTTGATGACATGTATAACTATTTTTTTTAATGATTTACCTGAAAATTTAAGCGTAATCTATAAACTAATTATTGCTATTGGCCAACAATTTTCAGACACTAGTGTAATAATTGGCTGTAGAATACATACCCTTGAGTGCAAAAACGCAGACTACATTATATATATATATATATATTTTGTGTAATTCAAATAAAGAACTATACTAATTTGCTTGACATCTTAAAATATGCATTGTAGTTGAATTTTACATTTATAATATAAATATTATAACAATATGTAACAACAATATGTCCAATATAACTACCGACGAAATTGTGAAATAAATTCCAAAAATAATTATTTTAAAATTTTAGTACATTTCATGGTATTATTATTCTGAACTATTTTTAATATTCTAAGAAAATAAATTCACATCATCAAGTCACATTAAAAAGATATTTTCCTGAGGTTAATTGTACAAATTATACAAACTCACTGCACAATTTTTGTAAGCGTGTACTTCTACCTACAAACCCCCCATAATAGCCCCAATGTATTTAGAACCTGCACGGTGTCCGAGCACACAATGCGATATACTGGTGAACTTTTCGAAACAATCACGCTCCCGGGCAGACTGATAATATAATAGACCATTTCAACACGACCACAATTTCGCAACATATATATTCAAGACTCACCTTCGTCGCCCAGCGACCATGCATTCCTCGATCACCTGCTTAAAGTAGCGCTTGATGTCGGCGATTGTGCGCAGATTCTTGCGCATTTTCAGATGCAGGTTCTTGTCACTACAGGTGAACTTGCCATCGACCCGATCGCCACAAATGAGAAGTATAAAACCAATCATCAGACAGACTGTGCTCACTACAAATCGAGTTGATGACACCATATTTGTTTCTTTCTTTAGTGTATATGTATGTTATATTTGTCTATATATGTGTATATCTATCTATATATATCAAATAAATATATATAGGACCACGACTGGTATATGTTACCGGATTTTCAGTTGTTTTCCAGCTTTCCACCTTTCTGTACTGTGGTCCCAGAATGGAGGGATCTGTAGTTTTAAAGTTTTGTGAATCCACATTTTCATGGAGGTAACTGTATGGAGGTTGGATGAAATCATACACTTGTAGTATACCAATGGTGATCATGGTGAAACGTCTGCAACATATCATTGGCTGACAGCCTGATCATTCTCCTGTTTAATTATCTTCAGTATATTTCAAAGAAATTAATACTTCTTATACGTTGTGAATTTGAAACGCACTAATTTAGACGCTATACAAGTCTAAGTTATAATTGTTCTAATGACACACCGAAGGAGCAGAGGCGGACCCTAAATTTTTTTCTGGGTTGTTGAATTAATTATTTATATCCTACGTGCACATTTTAATTCATTATACAAAAATTAAAATAATTTATATAGCATAATTTTAATGTCAAGCATGTATCCAAACTATACTAAAAATGTGGTGTCCCACATATAGCAAAATTTTGTTGTGTAGTAGGTGTGATAAACATATAGAGAAATATATATTTGTCGAGCTCTATGTTATTGTTTTTGTTTTATAAATAAACAGAAATACTAAAGAAACTATACTGAGTAAAAATGAAACTTGCACAGATAGATAAATAATGAAAAATGGAATTAATAAAAACAGTTATTTAGTAAAAATACAGGAAATATTCAAAGAAATTAAAACTTGATACAAAATTTAAAACGATAAAAAAATTAGGTTATAATCTGGAGACAACAGAAAAGATTTCTCCAGAGAAATGATCCTGTAAACAAAAAAGCACGGCCATATTTAACAGGACAAGCTATACAGGCGGATAATGTTTGATTGCCGAACTATATGATGAGTGAATCAATGATTGGATATAGAATACGGATATAGATTATTATCGGACGATCAGATTATCTGAAAGTGATTACGGATATAGATTACTTCATTTTTCTTGAATGAAACTACATAATGCAGAATATATATGTTTTATTCTCTTGAAAATTGGAAACCAATAAAGTTCTGGAACAGTCTTCGATCTATATAGAGTTCTAGCCAATAGGCGTTCGCGAAATTTTAGAAATGGAAAATTCTTTTTGCATTATACACTTGTAGTAGTATAGGAAAAGTCGATTTGAGCAACTATTTTTCCCTTTGAGCTTATCACTTGACCTTTGATCATACCCCATACCCCCCTACCCCCCTACC